>JBBPMH010000433.1:0-27104 GCA_038090235.1 Pulveroboletus ravenelii
AGTGAGTTACTGCAGTCCTGGGCATCAGATCTTTCTTGTGGCAAGCTACAGAGGCTGGCCAAAGTGGAGTGTGAATCCGGGCACAAGAGTGACACCCCTGTTTGCTCATCTTGTCACACTGAAATGGTCAACATTCAATAGCATTCCAGTTCTTGCCTCAACAAGCAATCGGGCATCTTAGATTCCCTCTACTGGACCTATAAGACATGGCCTCAGTGAACCAGAACATTGTGTGCACCACATCACTTTGAATCTGGCTGTTAATGTCAGTACATGGCCACTTTGTGCTACCCACAGATAATTTTTTGTCCTACTATGCTTTACACAACTTGTTTTTCATTATTATAATGGTTCTCTATATACAAGTACATTATGTTCTAGATCCTCTGGGTGTCTGATGATTAAATCTAGAGAATTATGAGCTGAGGATGCAATTGTGCATTTGGGGGTGACTGTGCATTTGGGGTCACATGATAGTACTACCATATACTTCTCAATTCCCCATGCATGACAACCCCTGTCATGACATCAACTAGTGACTCCATTTGCTCACTTGACCCATCAGCACATATCCTGAGAAAAGCACAGGACTGGCAAAAAATATGACTCTCATTTAACCCATCAGAGCATCACAGAGGAGTTTGAGAGACACTCAAAGGGAAAAAAGCCATATGAATGGCAGCTTGATGTGGCTGAAGCTCTACTACTGGGGCTTGATTGTGTTGTAGTAGCAAGTACAGGTGTGGGCAAGACAATGCCCTTCATGATGCCCTTGCTTGTGCATCCAAAAAACATGTAATCATTATTTCACCTCTTGATGCACTTGAAAGCGATCAGGTGAGTCAAAATATGTACAATGAACCTTCCTAATATCATCTACTAGGCCCACAGACTTCATGATCTTGAATTAACTGCAGTTGCAGTGAATGGCAAGACCTGGAGTGGGAAGCTACAAAAGGTCAGTACTATACTTCTGCAATCAAGGTCATTATTTTCAGTTCAAAATAGGAACTTGAGTGATGAGCCCATCAGATTATCTTGACCTCCCCTGAGATGTGCTTTCAGCGCACAGTGGGTTTTGTGAACTAATAAGTGACTCTAAACTCACCAGCCATATTGCTGCCATTATTCTCAATGAGACTCACTGTATCTCCCAATAGGGAAACAAGTTTCATGAGCAGTTCTCATCTCCCCAACTGAGAGCATTGAGGAAAAGCGATAGGGTCATACCCTTGTTGCTGATGTGATTGAGGATCTGGAGGACCTTGGGTAACATGTCCTTGGCCTTGCAGCACAGCTTTCTTCTGGTGAGTTTGCTTGAGCTGGATGGGCGGTGGAGGAATATCGTCTTGTGCTATATTAGTGAGTTGACATCCAATGCAAGTGCAATCAGGCTTGCATTTGCTGTCCTTGAGGGATTTGAGCTGCTGCCACAAGTTGTCATTGTCCATTGATAAGATTATTATTGGATTACTAATACCAACTCAGATGTACAGGTCACTACTGGGCTGGACTAGATCTACCCCCTTCTCTATGAAATGCACCAGACATTCTAGGGCATAAACACACAACTGAACCTTACATGTTTTTGGACCTCTGATTGAAACTCAGCCGTCACTGGGTAAGGAGTGCTTTGTGACATAGAATGTCAGGAATGAGACTATATCACACCTAAATTAAGCTGATGTCCTGTGGACAATAAAATAGGGTTATGTCAGGCTGATGTTGGTGGGGTGTGTGACTGAGGTTTTCCATCCTCCATTTCTGAAGCAAGCTATCAACTGTGGATATTACATCCATGTCTAAATATACCCTCATCTCTACATATGTAATACATGGTGTGGTGGTTTTCTATATTATGAACTAGCTAGCAAGGGTGGAATGAATGGCCTGCATTGAGGTCACTGTGCCACATCTGTAAAAATGACATAAGCTACAGATTGCTATATAGCCGATGTAGCACCCATAGCATCTGTTGATGTCCCCTCACTATATAGAGCCATGTAGCAACATGTGTAAGTAGCCTGTGCTACATAGTCTATGTAGTACCTTTACAGATCAAACTATGTAGCCTATGTAGTACAATGTAGGATGGCTCAGACTATATAGCATAATGTAGGGCATCAAATCAGATTGCATAGCACAGACTGCAGGCTTGACAAAAACAATATAAAAGTTGGCATAGAAATGAACAAGCAACTACCAATGTGACAGGAATATCAGCTTTCTATATGTCAACAACTCCAAAAGTCTTGTCCACAGGTTCATACTTGTCAAACTCATTAGTCACCTGATCATCCTCATCAGTGGCTTGATTCCCAGCAGGCTTATGCTCAGCAAAAACTTGAGTTGAATTATTGGTTTGCTCAGTGATCTTGTATTCATGGATGGCATTCAGAAATGCATGCTTCAGAATTGCCTTCTTCAGGTTGTTAACGGTATCAGCCACTGCAATGCCAGCATGAACACTGATGATATTATTAAGTAGAATGACTTGTGGTGCTGTGAAAAATCTCACCATCCAACATTGTAGACCTAATTTTTTGAGTAAATTCAACTCACCTGATGCTGTGTCAAATTTGTCCAAAGAAGTGAGGTGACTTTTGAAGACACTCAAATACCCTTCTTCCTTGAAGAAGATCATCTCCCATGAACCTGATGCCCATTCATCTATTGTGCACTCAAGCTGGCAAAGACATGTTAATAAATAGAATTCAACTAATCTGGCACTTACTGCTATCAAAGCGAGTGTGAACCTGACCTGAGGAAATGGTTTATAGTACTTCTCCCACTTAATCCCATCATTGTGTTTCCCCTTGAACAATACTTCATTGATCAATTGCTGAATAGTGCTATTGCCATACAATCCCATATGGTTATCAAGGCAATCACCATGTGTCTTATGGAAAATGACTGAATATATGTATACATGGAATTAGGTGACTTACATGAAAGGTGAAGGCTGAATCCATCTTGAGCTTGCTAACCAGCTGACAGTTTGTCTCCTGCATATCCTTGTTGGTGCTTGATTCAAAACTGAAAGACATTATGACAATTGAGCATGCCTTTGTCTTGAACTGGCTGTGAAGATGGGAGCCCTGTGCAGTAATCTGAAATGTCTTTGAGGCTAGCCTATGTCATGACAACTCGAAAACTCACCAGTTTTAAGAGACCTGTATCCTATGTGATATCATTTGTGATCTCTTTGTTGTGGTGGCAGCATGTGAAAGTCCAGGCACCCTGGGCCCAATTGACTTCTTGGATTGCAGTAGAAAATGGGTTTGCTGAAAGTAAAAGTGTACAGTAAATTTCAATGGCCATTTGAAGAATAACTTGCACCACAGTATCATAGTCTGAAGCCTTTGGCCACCCCTTGCTTGCTATATCACCACTGGTAGGTGCAGTGGCTCCATCATCTTCAATTTTGATAATCTTTTTGTGACCAATGTCAGTACTGGAGTAGAGTTCGGGTATGCTCCTATTGCTTGGAACACTGCCAGTGGTGGACAGACTCCCCTGACTCAGAGCTGGGAGTTCAGGCTGTGAATGCTTGATGGCATTTACCACACTTCTGCCCTTTCCTCATCACTGTCTGTGTCTGTGAGCACATGACAGCTCTGCTTTTTCGGCAGATATTCAATATCCAAAGCAGCCTCATTGGTGAAGCTGAGTTGAGTAGGGTACATGTAGAATACATCAGTACTAACCAATCATTATCAACAAATGACTTGCCTTGGGAAAGGAGTAAATTCACAATTGCATGCTTTTTTCAGATTCTTGAACCTAGTCATAGGTGCAGTATCTCTGAATCTCAGAGATGTTGAGATGAGTAGTGGCTGTGAAATCTCAATGAATTCTACCAGTAACTGGTGGACATTTCCTCTTTGTACCACCAGAGGAGAAGCAATGGAGGTATGAGGGTTGAAGGTTCTGGGCTTAGAGCTCCCTAGCATCCTGGAGGTGAACTAATACAACACATAAATACACTTCAATATAGTGATTGATAAAATGACTTACTGCATCATTGAGTGAAAGTGATCTGTTGACCAGAGGGGGGTATGCATGGGTATGGATATGGGTCAGTGCATTGGATACCCACAAGTAAACCCACACCCACAGTGTGGGTGTGGGTATATTGGGGGGTATGGGTGTGGGTATCAGCTCAGATACCCCAGGGTTTACCCATACACTTTGCTATGTACCACCAAGAAGAATATTAGAATGTTCCACATCAGTTGCTCAACCTGCCAATGACATCCAAATGCTGCTGTCATTTCTGTCTATCATTTGGTTCAACCCTGCCATTTAGTTCCCTGGTTTCCAAATGGCACTGTTAATCCACAGTGGATTCATGGTCATATGATGTCCGATGCTGACACTTTCTTTTTAAATAGATATATAGACTTTTGGATGTTTGAACTATACCGAAATCACACTTAGTCAACAATAGCCATGCACTGGGCTATTAGCTCATGTGGTGGAGGAGCAGGTGGGTGGGTGGGCAGTAAGTGGTCTCCAGCACAGAGGATGTGTTTCTGATGGACAATTGAAATTTGCCCTAGTGTTTGTTCTTGCAATACATCCTCCTTGCATTATCAACTATGCCAGTCAGCATTATCATGTTCAAGTCCACTGTCTCAATCGACTTTATGCCTACCATGATTTCTGCTGCACCTGTTCTGCTAGACAGACCTTCAAGCAACACCAGTCCACCAACTATTATATTGCCATCATCTACTATAGTGATGAAAATGACATCAATTGAACCATTATTACAGTAGCCTATATAGATAGTGTGATCATCAACACAGGCTACAGTAGCCTATATAGAGTGTGTGATGGTGCTATAGACAATGTAGCCTACAGTAGTGACATCTCTTGTAATAGTTGCTATGTAGTGCTATGTAGCATACATGGTAATGGCAGTTACTACAGCAAAATACCCTTTTTACTGATGCAGTTATGTCAGCCCTGACATTTGGCAGATGTTTGAGGTTTTCATACTACAAGCAAAACATGTGGTACTAATCCAATAGTTGAATGACATCAGTAACATGTACCTCCAGTTGTGCATAGTACATAATCCAGAGTACCCTGAGGGCACAAGAAACAGTGTTTAATCTGTATAAACTTTCTGAACCTGTACACACATGTTGTGCATGTGTTCTCTTATGTATGCAGATTTGAATGTTATTCCTGTAACCCACCATCACAGAGTGAATTAATCCACTGGACATGTCATGGCCAAGGAGGAGAACTCAGCCTTATAATGTAAGTACAGGCCCAGCTCTAGAGTAACAGTTATCAAGGACTACAACTCCAAAGTCCTCTGAGCACTCCTATCAGACTCTAACTAGATGTGGTCAGTTGTGGTCAGTTACCACATGCTGGAGTCTGAAACCCTGGATGGAGTGCCCAAATGGAATGCTGGGAGTCAGATCTAAATGGCACTTGAGGTACTTACCATTACACTCCTCCATTCCTAACTTTACTTCAGTGCTAATCATTTCCAATGTCTTGGAGCTGTATCCCCTTTCATTATTCACTTATGGATTTTGGACTTCCTGTCTTGGAGTTGGTTGGAGTTAGTGCTGGCATCTCTGCCCACTTTATATATCCTCACTTTGTTCTCAGAACTCCTCTCAGTTGTTCCTGCTATATCCTAGACAGCAGCTGAGGTGAGTTAACTTTACTTTCACTATTTAGTATTGTTTTCTGAGCAATGTAGCAGGCATCACTGCCCCTTTACTTAGGTTTTGATAACAGTAATTCTAACTATTGGAACTAAGTAAAGGGGCAGTGATGCCCACTACACTATTCAGAAAACAAGACTAAGTGATAAAGGTAAAGTTGACTCACCTTAGCCACTGCCCAGAATACAGCAGGAATGACTGGAGAGAGTCTGGAAATGAAAATGAGAGGTATATAACATGGGTGGAGATGCAAGCACTAACTCCAACCAACTCTGAAGTGAAAAGCTTGAACTCCATATGGAAACAATGAATAGGGGTGCAATTCCAAACCATTGGAAGTAATCAGTACTGAAGTAAGGTTAGAAATGGGTAAACATAATAATAAGTACTTGGAGCACCATTAGAACCAAGTCCTGAACCTCTACTTGTGAACTCTGGTCAGGGTTTACAAGCTCTGATAAGATCTCATTAAACTCCAGTCTATGCCTTCTCAGAGTTTGATAGGAGTGCTCAGAGGACTTTGGAGTTGTAGTTATTGACACTAACAACCTTCACAGAGTACACTGTGACCACATCATGACCTATTTGACTGAACTATTTTGGAAAGCCAAGCAGAAATACTGCAGAAGCACATGTTCCTTGTGGAGTCACCACTGTTGTTAACTACTACCTAGTAGCTGCCATCATCAACCACATACCCACCTAGTACATCATCCAGAGTTGCAAGCTGGCAAGCTGACATGCCCCAGCTTGAGTCAATCTTCTGCAAATCAAGCCTGCATGTTCCAACATACCATGGTTACATGCAGGCAGCTGGCACACCAAGCACATTGCAACAAGATTAATTGTTCTACAGCAACAGTCACTAGGCAGCAGCAGTGGTTCCTCTTTACAACCTTACTTCACAAACTGATGGGCTCACAGATCCATATTTTTCTGACTTGGGTGCAGACTTCCTCTTGCACACTGCACAAGCTATGCACACAATGCAACTCCTGCAATCACAGTTGGGGGTTGCTTCACTCCATGGAGATGAGCTCAAAGGCAAGTCAGGTGAACAATCAAATGTAATTAGGGTGAGTCAGACATACAATTTGTTTTCAACTAACAGATCACATTAAGGCTATAAACACAAGAATGTTCAAGCCATGAAAGTGGCATGGTACCTTTCTGCCTACACCAGAACCCAACAGTCCTGAAGATCACTCAATGGGCAATGCATAATATGTCCATTCCCCATCCTGCTCCACTCATGAACCAGGTGCAGATACTATCTATGTCAATGTCACAGATGAGCAAAGGTGGGAAATCAAATGGCATGCAAAGAATGAGTTATGGCAGCTCATGTTTGCAGAGACTGTGATTGCAGATAGTAGCAAGGAGTGCAACAAAATGATTGGGTGAGTGATTTGGGAAGGTAAACAAAAGGTCATCAGCAAAAGTATGTAAGTGTTTCTCCATTTTGTTTCACCTACTAATCATTCTGTCACTTGCAGAAATACCCTGGAAAAGACTCAATATGATCAAAAAACTGGCCAATTGCCTCTCAAAGTCATGCAGTATCTGCCATTCACATGCATTGGACACTGTTGTAACTGCATTCAATCTAGGTTTGATTGGGGTCACCAGAGGCTGCATAGGAGTTCAACTACATGTGGAACATATCCTTGCTAGCTCTGAATTCATTTTGTTTATCAACAAATTCATAGTATATCTATTTTTTTTTCTGCTGTGTGATCACTAATGATTATCAACATTATCTTAGCTTGTGATGGACAGTACTGCAGTCTCACTGCTATATCATGAATCTGTTGCTGACATGATCAGACAATCAGTGTGATTGTCATATCCTGTTCAACTCTGTCCTTCAGACCCAACTCCAGACCTGTTTCTCTTGAACTCCAGTGCATTCTTGATAAGCATGCACTCTAGACCCTTTAGATCTTTACTTAGATCATTCTGTCTTACTGTACTTACATTTCCATTCCTTGCTTATCCTGTACACTGCCCATCTCCCTCATAGCCCCCTCTAAACCTGTGCTTCACTTAGGAGCACAGCTTCAGTCCCATCAGTTACTGCAACACCACTAGAGTAAACCAGTGTTCCCTCCTTTATATATAAGACTCCATATTCTGTCATAGATACTTCAGTTTTAAACTCAACTAAGATTCTCCTGCTCTTCTCTGACCCTCTGCTTGAGCCTTGACAGCTCTCCTCTGATTTTCCTTGACCTTTGTTGCTTGCAACAAGGTTACTCTGATCCTTGCCTGACCCCCTTGTAAATCCAGGGCACTGGACTTGTGACAAGGCGCACCATATATGGTAAAGCTGAAGTCCTGTCTGAACTCCAGAGTTCCAGAGTTACCCTTGGAGTTACAATCTTGACAGTGGTACCACATGTGATGTGGATTCCTCATTGACAATCACAACATGGATGGCTTGGCTGCACTTGGAATCACCTCAGTTGTCATGGCCCTTGAAGAATTCTGGGAGGGCATATATAAATGGTCAATGGACATGAACACTTTTGTAAAGTTTTACTGTTGTGCATTCAATATCATTTAGGATCACATTTGTTCTAATGCTAATCTACTTTCACAATATACAACCATTGTATGTGTTGAAATATGCCATGCTAGTAAATGCCTGTGAGAGGGGCAGCATCAGGAGGACATGAATGAAAAGGGCATCATGGACTGGATGTGATAGATAACTCCAGTGATGTCGATACAATGTAGATTGCTTGTATAGATTATCCAAACTTGATAAGATTGTGTTTCAGAAATCATCAGATTCAGGTGACAGGGTCTGATCAGGGTGAGGTTGCCATTTCTGTATGTTATATGCACAAATCAGGTTCTAAACTATGCTAGCCCTTTTATATTCTCTGTGCAGAGGTCTGTGCAGACTTTTTACATTGCTGATGTACTTGTCACCTTGCTTGGCAAGTTTGATTCCAGGGTTGTATGTATGTGAAAATGATCACAAGTACAAACAAAAGATCTATTAAGCACTTTTATTGTGACATATTCACCATTCTCTCTCTTCTGTGTCTCACATTTGTTGGTACTGTTCTGGAACAGGAATTTTGCAAGAGAAATCATGGTCCAGATCTGTTCCTGGCTCATTTATATATGTCTTGGCACAAGTACATACTGTTTTTTGGTTATTTTGCCTATGTTGGGTCATCCCCATGAGCTGATTTATGCCACCATTGACAGTGATCTCACCCCTTTATTCCTTTGGGTGTGTCCCTGTGATGGTACTCATGCCTCATGCATATCTGTGTTACATCATCTGCTGAATATTTGTTGCACAAGAACAAATAATGTGTGATATAGTGAGGTGAGATTTAAAAAGCTATGCAGGTGTATTACTTGAATATGCTTGCAGAACCTGTCTATCATCTGATCTCTTCACTGCTGCCTGCATGAGTTTGTGTTGCATGTTGGTCTTGCAAGGTGATCTCATCAATCTCTGAGGAGTGTTATATTTCTCACATGAATTGCATATTTCCTGTTTTTACAATAGGGGATGGTAATACATCATTTCAGCCTTGTTAATCTTGTTTTCCATATTCTCCATTGTCATACCACTTAAGTGTTTCCAGCACCTGTCTCTGTAAATGGTCAACCTCTTTCCTCAGTGTTTCCAAGGGATGATGGGTGAAGAGATTGTTGTCAAAATCACACAATAAACAGATTGTGTCTTGACTGTGTGATCAGGAAAGCACCATTGTCAGGATCGCTATTTTATTGCCCCTATGCTTTCCTCTTCTTATTTATGCTTTATGACTTATTGTCATATCTCATGCAACTCCTAACTCCAGATCCAACTCCAGCCCTGTTTCCTCAAACTCTGGTGCATTCTTGATGAGCACACACTCTAGACTCTCTGGACCCTGTACTTAGTAATTCCGCTTTACTATACTTATGTTCCATTCTTCGCTTGCCTTGTACACTGCCTGTCTCTCTTCATAGCCCCTCTGACCCTGGAGCACAGTTCCGTTGTTCTCTCTACTCTACCTCCAGCTCTGAGCTATTGGTTCCCATACCAGTGCTCCTACTCTGTATATAAGACTCTGTACTATGTTGTACATACCTCAGTTCAAATATCGACTAAGACACTCCCCATCTTTTCTGACCCTCTGCTTGAGCCTTGACAGCTTTCCTCTAATCCACCCTCAACCTTCATTACTTGCAACAAGGTCACTCTGACCCTTGCCCGACCCTTAGCAAATTCAGGACACCCGGACTTGTGACAGGGTGCACCACATACAGTGAAGCCAAAGTCCTGTCTGAACTCTGGAGTTCCGGAGTTACCCCTCGGAGTACATTCTTAACACTTATGCCTTATGTTTTCCCCTTTATGCCTTTCCTTTCTGAGTTTCCTATTTATTATTTATCATCCTTACTTCATCCCGAGTCTAGGCTATTCCATATGACATCATCAGCATGTGTCATTACTGCATCATACCTATGTCATTCCATTCCAGGGCTTAGGGTATTGTTTAAGGGTATGACATCATAGATAAGTTATCTAGGGTCTAGGGTATTATTAGGGCTTAGGGCATAGTTAGTAGTATATATTAGTAGCACTCATCCCATGTAGTCTCGTGCTTGGTATTCTCATCACAACCCTTTAGGTTGTTCCAAGCTTTCTCACTTGTGAGAGATCATTCCCTGACAACCATGTAGGCATTAAATAAGATAAGAGGGAAATTTGTTGTTTTACCAATATCTACAATGGGATGATCAATTGTCTGACCCTGTGCCTGGTAATCTATGGAGGCATAAATGTAAGCTGTGCCCCATCTGCATTCTATCTCCCACATTCCACCTCCCACTGACCTCATTCCCAATGTCATCCATGGCATCACCAAGCCACTATGTCATTAGATCCAGTACATATATATAGCCACAGTACTTGTCTTTGCTTGATCATCTATAGATCCTCTGTGCACATTCTGTCTGTTTGAGTGTTCCCACCATGCAGTGGGTTCTACTTTTTTTTGAACACAATCCCCTTGCTATCTCACTGCTGCCCCTTGTTGCTGTTATCTGTCTGCATCCTACTCTGTCATCATCCTGAACCAACCCTGCCTCCCATCACATGCTCCCATATGTGACAATGACAGTTGCCACTGCAGGATACCATTTCTTGCTGCCATGCTAATACCTCCTCCTCTGAGTTGTCACACATCTCACCTACACAACATAACACCATGCTGAGTGATATAGGTGTCTATCAACAAGTCTCTGCCAACAAGCCACCAATGATCATGCCAGGCAACTTAACTCCCACTGCCCTTTGCAGTTGGGAGACCAGCACAAAAGCCCACTTTCAGGTAAAAAATGTCCCTGCTAACCTGCAGGTTACTGATATTGCCTGGAACCTCCAAGACCCACAAATTAAAGACTGGTACAGCAACAATGCCATGCAACTCAATGTCTTCTTGTTTGATGAATTCATTTCTGAGCTATGCCATGTCTGGTTGCCCCCCAACTGGGATGTCCTTCTGTGACAAGCAATCCCAGGGGTCTTGCTCCTTCTGTGACTGGCCAATAAGGTCCAGACACAAAACACAATCCTGTGGGAAATGATGTCTCACCTCACTGACAATATGCTGTGGTTCCACCTTGAAGCACATATGGCCCCAGAACTACTATGCAAATACTGGTTGAGTGCACATGCAAACAAAGTGGATCTACAAAAGCGGCTATATCATATCACTGTTATGGACAATGATTGTGCCCTTGACAATAAGAAACAATATGCAACCATTGATATGATTATGATTCACTGCTCCCACTGCCTTCTTGCACCTTACCAAATGTTCAAGTACTTCTGGTCCATTGAAACCTTGTTTATCCACCCTTATAATGGATGAATGACATCTGCTTGTGGACAACAATGGCTGTCTGGAATGCTGAGTCCCCTTTGTTAAACATTGCACCAAAGATTGCCCAACCAGTTTCCTGGACATTGTAACTTATCAAACCTTGACTGAAGAATGACTCTTGAAGCTCCATGGAGGCCTAGTGAAACTGATTAAGACTGCAACTGTAGCTGCTGTGCAAATTTATGACACTTTTGGCATTGTCATGCTGGCTGCCATGCTAGATAATGATGTGGACACAGAATCTGATTCCAAGTGCATGTGTCATATCCTGTGCAACTCCATTCTCCAGATCCAACTCCAGCCTTGTTTCTCTTGAACTCCAGTGTGTTCTTAATGAGCTTACACTTCTGATTCCTGTCATATCCCATGCAACTCTGTCCTCTAGACTCAACTCTGGCCTCATTTCTCCTGAACTCTGGTGTGTTCTCAACAAGCTTGCACTTCCAATTCTCTAGACTTGTATTTAGCTAATACTCTCTTACTGTACTTATGTCTCCATTCCTTGCTTATCATATACACCACCCATCTCTCTTATAGCCCCCTCTGATCCTGTGCTCCACTTAGGAGCACAGCTCTGATCCCATCAGTTACTGTGACACCACTAGAGCAAACTGGTGTTCCTCCTCCATATATCAGACTCCATACTCTGTCATAGGTAGTTCAGTTCAAATATTGACTAAGACTCCCCAGTCCTCTCTGACCCTCCACTTGAGCCTTGAAGGCTCTCCACTGACCTATCTTGACCTTCATTGCTTGCAACAAGGTCCCTCTGACCCTTGCCTGACCCCCTTGTAAATTCAGACAACTGGACTTGTGACAAGGGTGTATCACATAAGGTGAAGCTGAAGCCCTGTCTGAATTCTGGAGTTCCAGAGTTACCCCTGGAGAACCATTCTTGACAATTTTCCAGACTTGTACTTAGCTAATTCTCTCTTACTATACTTATGTTATCCATTCCTTGCTTATCATGTACACTGCCTGTTGTACTCATAGCAATCCTCTGATCCTGTGCTCCACTTAGGAGCACAGCTCTGGCCCTATCAGTTACCATTGACACCACTAGAGCAAATTAGTGTTCCCCCTCTGTATATAAGATTCCATATCTCTATCATAGATACTCCAGTTTGAATATCAACTTAGATTCTCTAGCTCAACTCTCTCTGATCCTCCACTTGAGCCTCAAAGGCTCTCCTTTGACCCATCATCAACCTTCATTGCCTGCAACAAGATCACTCTGACCTATGCCCTGATACTCTGTAAATTCAGGGCACCAGACTTGTGACAAGGGTGCATCACATAAGGTGAAGCTAAGAACTCTGGAGTTCTGGAGTTACCCCTGGGTGAAAAGCCTGAGGCTGCTCACTATACTATCAGGTGATTAAGCTGTGTCCCTGAGTTTTAGGAGCTAGCAACACATCTAGTGAGAGAAACCCTAATATTAGGAGCAGTGACCTATAAGAAATCTTAGTGGACAGAAGGAAGAATGTATTGTTGAAGTTATTGAAAGGTAGCAGAATCATGTTGAAGGAAGGGAGCAAGGACAAGTGCATGGTTTCATAAATACAGTGTGAAAGAGTTACTGGTCCAGCAGCCCATTGTTTTTATGATGTTGAAGGGAACACCCTTGAGTAGGTAATATAGGGTTCTGCTGATCTGCAGGCTGTGGCCTTTTATATTGTTAAATTCAGGGTGAATTTTTTTGAGAGATCTGATGTGCTTCAGTACTTCTTTCTTAGATAGGGGATGCATGTTGCTAGACAGATGTTGCCATGTGAAAAGGTGTTGTGTCTATTTGGGATTGTTTAAGTTAAGGTGGTGCAGTAGTATGGTTTTGGGGTCAGGCCACCTGTCATTGAGGGGAGCACACTGGACTGACTCACCAAAGGTGGTGGTTTTTGCACATGGTAAGGCAAAGGTGATAACTGGGAGACCATGTCAGTTGAACATGAAGAATAGGCCTGTATGTGACATATGTAGGAATTGGTCATATTTGGTGATAGCTGTCACTGAATTCACCAAGACATGCAAGACAGAAAAATGCAGAAACAACACAAGCAAGTATTGCTGTGTCTCTGTGGTCATTGATATCTAAGAATTGGTGTAGCTTGGTTAGAATGTCAACTGTAAGCAGTGCTCTCTTTGGTCATTTGGAGGAGGCAGGAGCAAGTCTGTTTGCATCTTCCAACACTGCTTTGTACTCTAGCTCATTTATACTCCATTCTAGGCCATGTAGGATGTGCCATGCTCTGATGGCTACAGTGTAGTTGGCTATTGTTGAGCCAGCATGGGCACCTGCACAGTTGGATAAGAAAGTGGCTAATAGATTTGGAGAAATTGGGGTGCAGAGGTGATCCAGTATTTGGTTTAGGTCACAATAAACATGGTATGTTAGTAGTCTGTTTCCATATAGCATTTTGGTGAATTTGACCCAGGAAGCCCCAATCACTTGGAAGATGCAGTTTGCATCACTGTCTGACAAGTTTGGTGAATGGTTGTTGGACCAGGCTTGGGTCTTGGCTGGTTTCCAAAGTAGTAGTCACTGGCTGGATGATAAGCAATGAGGTTACAAAAGGGATGGGTTTGGAGTTATTGGTTGAGGTTAGGTCAGAGAGCAATGACCTGAACCTGGCAGAGGTGGGATTATGCAAGGTGGAGAGCAGACTAGACTGCCAGATCATCAAGGTGGAGGCATTTGATGATGCATTGTTGAATGCTGGGCTCAGATGCAGAGCTATCAATGTGGAGGGTTGGAAAAGGGGGATGGGGAGCATGTTGGCACTCTTGCATGGTGGCTGGACTGTTGAAGTCAATAATGAGCTTCCTAAGAGATTGGGGAATGGGCACTGAGGGGAGGAGAAGATTTGTGCTACCATAGATGCCTCAGAAAGGGAGGTCTGCTGGGTTATCAATGCTGAGTATATAGCAGATGATAACACTGTCAATAGGTGAATGGTTTGAATTGAGGAAGGAGTGGAGGTGCTTAAAGATGTCATTGATGGCTTGGTTGTGGTGTCATCCAGTGTGCCAGCTCTCAATGATGCTAGTGTTATCTTCATGGACAACAATGTGAGTGAGGGGACATTGGAGATGAGCAAGGGAGAGAATGAGAAACTTGAATGCAATTAGGGCATATCATGGGTATAGAAAACCTGCATGGGTATTTATACCCATATCGCAGTGGGTACAGATACAGGTCCAGCTATTGAGTACCCGCAACATTACCAGACCCGTGGCCAAAAACCCGTACCCATGGGCTGCAGCACTGGTCTAACTTAGTAATTACAAAAGATACATATAAACAGCTATATTAGCTGTAAGGCTGTCCAAAAATTTTGAACTAAACATGCAATAACACAGTTGAACATTGATACCTACCATGACCTCCCGCAGTACCACAACACAAGTCACCAAGTTGACTGAGAAGGCACAAGCAGCTATCAGGGAAAAGGAAGCAGTAGTCCCAAGAAAACGTAAGGCAACCGATAATGGGGCTTGTGCAGCCACGACAAAACGAGTCGCAGTACTGGCAGCAGGCTTGGATCCCCCCTAAAGGACCAAGGCACGACAGAATGGCAACACAACAGCCTAAATCACACACTCAAGGGATGCTAGTTCAGAGATTGAAATCAGAGATAGCACACAAGATGAACCACTGGCATCCAATGCTGAATCTGAGGCTGAGAGTAAAGAAGATGCTGAGGACGAGCTATGTTTGTTGTCAAATCTATGGGAATTTCTCATTCATTAACAATACTATTCAGGGCGCCTTCAAAAGGATTGGAACTCACTGGTGTATGCATTCTTCCATCTAGTACCTATTATCAAGACAGTTGATGGCCGGAAGGTGCATGAGTTCAAGTGTAGTGCACAGGGCTGCAAGACAACAATACGGCGATACCTGGACACTAAGGATGCACGGTCGACTTCGAACATGCGAAAACATGTTTGGTCATGCTGGGGAGACGAGGCTCTTGGTGCAGCAGTTGATGCCAAGGATGTGACGGAGGCTCGGACGAATGTTGTTGGCAGTATCCTACGGAGTGGCTCCATTACCACTTCTTTCCAGCGAAAGGGTCAAGGGAAAATTACTTACAGCAATCACCAACCCACTCGTGCAGAAACCCGGTATGTGCTCAAATGGGGAGTTGAACAGACTCTTTGCTGATGCAGCGGTATTTAGCATGGAGATAGTGCGCTGGGTGACAGAGAGCCTGCGCCCATTTAAAATAGTTAGCGACCGCAGGTTCCAATCCCTAATGAAAACTGGCAGACCCGAATATTACATACCATCTGCTCAAACAGTTTTGCATGATATGAAACAGGTATTTGTAGCGACATGGAGACGCATAGCTGATATATTGAGAGTCAGTTCATAAACACTGTCGAGACAGTAAACTACTAATAAGCTTACCAGAAATATGAAGGCCGGATCAACTTCACAACTGATGCATGGACATCTCCAAACCACCGCGCATACATTGCATTTGTGGTGCACATCGAACGAGGCGGAGCACTGCTAACTTTTCCATTAGACATGGTTGAGGTTGCAAGGGTAAGGGACTTACCATATCGCATTGGCATGAGGTTCTGACAATTTAACCTCAGTCCCACACTGGGGTTGAGCTTGCGGAAGCATTCGGAAATGTTCTGGATGTATACGGAATATCAGACAAGGTCAGACAATATTTTTTGACACCTATGAAGTTCTAAATCAAGCAGATATTGAGTGTCACTTGCGATAACACATCCAACAATGATGCAATGATTAATGCACTCACCGAGTTGATCACTGCATTTGGAGGAGCAGCAAGCCACACTCGTTGCTTTCTTCATGTTGTGAATCTCATAGCCAAGTCGCTGCTTCGTCAGTTTGACATTAAAAAAAAAGATGCAGAAGCTATGCTTGATAGTAGTGATAGAAGGGGACTACACGACCTTGACGACGTACCTGAAGAGGTTGAGTTCAGTGCTGATGACGATGATGATGACGATGACGATGACGATGACGATGACGATGATGTTGATATTGACAATGACAGAGCAATGGAGGGCGATGGTGATGAGGGATGGATTGATGAGACAGAATTGTTGAGTAGAGAGGAACGAGCGGAACTGGTGTCAGCCATCAAACCCGTCAAGTTAGTGTTGACAAAGGTGAGTGCTAGAGTTAACTCGACAGACTCACCACTGATAAGCTAGTGTTCACTTCTAGATTCGCAGACTTTCCTTCAAAATCATACACTCTACCACCATTCTCCTTCCCGCCTGGAGAACGATCCTGAAGGAGTTGGAGCTGCCTATCACATTGATGCTGCGCGACGTTGCAACCCAGTGGAACTTGACCTTCGACCTGCTCAAATACACACTGGACCATAGGAAGGCAGTGGACAGGGCCACTCAGAGATGAGACCTAGGTTTGAGGAAGTTTGAGCTAGGAGACACAGAATGGGAGCTGCTCGACCAGCTGTGTAGCGTCCTCAAGATGAGCTCGTGTTTGATCAGGTACCTGTGGCGGCCAACCTCATTGCCAAGCAACACCAAAGTGATCAGCACCAAATTACTCTAGGCTGACGTCTCATTCTAGGTTCTGAAGGATGCCACTCTTTTTTTCTCTCGTGCAACTCCCAACCTTGCGACAGTAATTCCTGCAATAGATCACATCGACCACGTTCTTGCCACCAATTCACTTGACAGACAGTTTTCTCTGCCCATTCGTGCAGCACTCGAAATGGCCAGAAAGACACTCAATCGGTACTATCAACTCACGGACAGCTCGGAGGTCTATCGAATTGCAATGAGTAAGCACGCATCGACAGTATCTTGTCTACCGTAACATTAACACTAGCTTACTAGTTCTGCATCCGCGTCACAAACTAAGCTACTTCAAAGCTGCCAATTGGGAGAACACCTGGATTTTGACTGCTGAAAGACTCATAAGGGACGAGTTCGATTGCTCGTACACGGCAGATGAAGAGGCTGATGCACAGGGATTAGCGAGCGATATGGACGATGAAGATAGTGAAGAAATGGAAAGAGTGGTACGTTCACTCATCATATTAGACAGCTTGCTAACAAATAGAATCTAGCCCACCAATATTTTTGACGGGCTTGCAGTGCTCGCCCCCCCCAAAGTAACTGACCTACAATCTGAACTTGACAGGTATCTCAGTGCTGACATCGAACACGTCTCGGATGCACTCACCTGGTGGTACAAACACCGTTCTATCTATCCTTGACTTTCCCGCATGGCCCTCGACTACCTTATGATTCCCGGTATGTCAAGCAGTAATTTATTTAATAAGACCCAATACTATTCCACACTCCAGCTATGTCAATTGAGGTTGAGCGGCTGTTCAGCCGTGGTTGGCTCCTTCTCTCTCATGTCTAGTCTGGCCTTTCTGCTCAGTCCACACGCGCACTTTTGTGTCTCGGCTCCTGGAGTCTACTAGGTCTTGTCAAATCAAAAGATGTCGAGAAGGTGTGCAAGCTGCTGGATGTGGTAGGTGATGAAAAAGCACTTGAAGATGGGTGGGATGCCATTGAGTAGTGTAGTATCCCATTGTCCTGTTTTATAACATTTGCCTGTATGACCCGCAGGTATATCTTCCATGGGTGTCACTACGGGTACTACATTGCCATACCCACAGTTATACCTGTACCCGTGAACATAGGTATGGGTCCAGCATAGGTATGGGTGTGGGTCTAGTGCTGGATACCCATGGGTTTACCCATGGTATGCCCTAAATGCAATTACCTCTGCCCATGTGATGTCACAATGTCCACTATATGTTTGCCATTTTGGAAGGAGATGCCAGGCTCACCAGTATTGTCCAACCATGATTCTAATTCTGACAGTAGAGCTAGTATCAGCATAGGCAGGGAGGTTGATATATTGGGAGAGGGGGTGTATGGTATGACAGGTTGCATCTGAGGATATAACATGATGCCACCAGTCAAGGTCCTGCTTAACTTCCTTGTCTGGTCTGTGTGGCATGAATGGTTTCTTGCTGCAGACAGCAATTATGCATTCTAGGGAGGTTAGGTAAGCTCTGCCTGCTGGGATCAAGGAGGCTGTGTGGAGTAGTTTTCCATGCAGCTTCTGGATATTTTCAAGGCATTGCATTGACTGCACATTCCCAATTGCAGCCAGATATTTCTTTGCTTTGGTCAGGCTAAGGGAGACTGTACATTCTTTCAGATTCCAAACAAATCCAATATCGGTTGTGGAATTGCTGAAAGGTTGGTCTTTGGAGGTTTCCCAAGGAATACCTAATAGCTCTGAGATATAATTTATGTCTGAGAAACTATAAGAGAATGAGCTATCATGATTTGAGCAGGGTGAGGAGTTTGAAAGGTCATGAATGGGTTACATGTAATCCTCATTGTGTTCATTGTGGGTTCTATCTTGGAGAAGCTGACCTTGAAATCATAGACAGCTGCCTATGTGTTGTTTTCTATTCACTGCTATGGTGCAGGCATACTGGTTATGGATTTGGTTGTAAGAAATAATATGTTCTTTGGGGATGTGCAGAAAAATGTGATCATCTACCCATTTGTTAAGTGGTCTAATCCCATGGAAATGGAAAATATCTGCTGCAGCATCTGCAAGGTGACCATAGCCTCCAGCTGATGGTGTGGCTCTGAAAGCAGTGCAGGTATCAATACACCTGTGTGTGAGTGAGGTGCAAACTACCACTGCTTGCCATTGGGAATGATAGAGGGGAATGGTATGGTAAGCTTCCACAACATCTTGAGTGGCTGCTTCAGAGCCTGGTTGGAGGTGAGCAATTAAAAGATATACATATAATAAAGAATCTTCCCCAGGTGGTTGGAAAGTCAGCAGCATTAATGTGTGAGTTAATAAAGGGGAAAGGGTGTAGTGTAGAAGGGTGTAGAGGAAAGGAGAAATTTTGTATCAGGCAAAATTTGCCTTGTTCATTTAATTTAGGGATTATAGAGAGTGGAGAGGATTGGAAGGGTCCTAAAATGTTAGCAATAAGAGAAAGTGGGTATGGACCTATACATATATGTATCTGCCTTTTTCTACTTCTTTGTGTACAATTTCACTCATTTGTTCACAGTAGATATCTAATGAAGATATATTAGAAGGGGATTGTACAGTACTAATGGTGGGGAAATTTAATATAAAACCAAATCTAAGACCATGAGGGATGTCACTATACATAGATGTGAAAGAGACCAGCTGCCTGAAGGATAGACTCCCAAGCTTCATATCTGTAAGGGGTTATTGCTTGAAGCTTTCTGCATATAAGGGCATGAGAAAGCTCTATGTGAGGTGGAACCATATCCTGAGCATAGGTGGGCAAGACACTTGGGCTGTAGACAACCCTCCTTTCTTTGCCATTTCATGCAGAGATACTAATTAATTATTCTGGAAATGAGTTGAATGGAGCTCTGTGCTAAGACAGATGGTGCAAGGTGGCAGGGGTTGTGCATCCATGTAGGTGGGGCAACTAGGGCTGCAAAAGGAGTGTGGCTGTTTGTGGAGATGTTCTCCTTGGTGAGTAGGGGAGGCTAGGCATTTAAAATTACCAGTATGTGGACCTATACTAGCAGGTTGAGAAGCCTGTGCAAGGGTGTGTCCCATTATCTGCATGGTTGAGACTAGAGCCAAGAGTTTGTAAGGAGCTACATAGGTATAGGGGCCTATGAGTGGCAGTGCATAGCAAAATTAAATTTCCAAAGGTGTAGGGGCTTTAGTGTATAGCAGTACTAGCTGTGATAAAGGGCATAGTGGCCCAAATGCATGGTGGCATAGTTGGGTGTAGATGCCCATGATGGTAAAGGGAAGAGAAAGAAGGGAGCTTGGCAGGGCTCTTCTTACCTCTTTGGCACTGTTGGCAGCAGCAGTCACTGCACTGTCTACAATTTCTGAGTGGAGATCATCAAGAGTTGTTTGTTGGATGTACTTAAGGTTAAATGAGTTAGGAGAACCAAGTGTGTTGTGCCACCTGCAGCAAGCCAGAGCTTGATAGTGGATTGGTGCTTTATGGTACCTCTTGTCTAGGTAATGGCACCAGTTGTGTGAGCTCAAGGCTAACCAGAAGTCAATGTGCATCCTAATGTGGGCTTCTTTCCAACTGCATTCATGCATGGCCTGGAGCATATGATAGGTGGCTTCATCTATCTGTTGCCAGGTGAGGTCTTTATCATTCACTATGTTCTGCTTGGCCTTGGCCACAGCAAGTGGAATGAAGGAATGCAGACCATTGTCATTTTGTGTAATCATAAGGGCTTTGCTATTGATGGAATACAATGTGGTTTGTGCATTAGCAAGGCCTTTGTTGGTGAAAAAATAAAGCTCACAGAACTCCCCTTTTTGCAGTTTCTGGAGGGCTAATAGGGATGGGAGAACAGAAGGCAAAGCAGACATTGGGACATCTGCAAATGGTAGAAATTGCTTTGATTTTTCTTTTGTTCATCTTGCTGAGCCTGTTCCCACTCCTTGTCCTTCTGGTATTGGGCTTCTCCTTCTTGGGCTATGTGCTGGTTTTCTTGATGTTGAGCATGCTGGGCCTCTGCCTGTATTTGCACATCCCAGTCAAGATGGTCAAGGGTATTCTGCTAGGTCCAAAGGTCAGCCAGACTTTGAGCTGCTTGTTCCAGTGTAAGATGGAAATTGTTGATGAATGATTAATGCATTGTGGCATAGCACTCTGCTAGGTAGTCTGGTTGGACAGCATCATGTGGATTAGGACCTTGGGATATGAGAGCAGTGGAAAGTTTGGGAATGACAGCAAAAAGAAAGTAAAAAGGACTATGCTAACAGAGCTACAAGAAAACTGGGATGCAAAGTGGGCAGAAGGAAAGGTGGTGAGCCCACTTTGCTTCTCCTACTTAGACTAAACTCTATGCTGTCTTGTGACTTGACTTTCATAGATACTCATTGATGTATCAGAATTCCCAAATCTTTTAGGTACTCTCTGAATACCTTCAATGTGAATTCACCTCTAGCATCAGACTTAAAACCTTTTATCTGGGCATTGTGCTGATTCTTCACATAAGTAAAAAAAATTTCATGGCTTTCAAGGCCTGATCCTTAGATCTTAGGCAGGTTACCCATGCCGTTAATGTATACTTGTCATAAAAGACAATTGTATATTTATTCTCATGGTATAATTCTACTTCAAATGATTTGAGATTGGAGTGAATCAGCTCAAATGGTGCAGTTGCTCTTTGCTCAGTGTGAGGAAATGACCTATTGGGTTATTTGCCTAATTGACAGCCAGGACAGATTTTCTCTGTCTTAGAGATCTCTACATCAGGGAAATCCTTTAGATATTTTTGCACAGCACTAAGTACATCCTTTGAAGGGTGTCCCATATAGCAATGAAGGAAATCATAAACAACTGTGGCCATTACTTTTGCAGCATCTGGCTTAACTGTTGGTACATGAACCCAGAACATAGTATCTGTTTCATGCAAGTGAAAAGAGAGAATCACTCTCTTGGTATATTTGTCATAGAAGTCAATGCATCCTGGACCAGTTTTAAGTGTCAGGCAGTGGTCTTTAAGCAATTTACCCATTGATATTGTTCAATCCCAGCACAGTATGGCAGGGGGTTATGCACAATATATGTATACCTGGTAGTGAGATAAGTCCTTAGAATGCTATGGTTTGAGGTAAAGACTCTATTCAAACTCAGCCCTCAGCTGAGTTTGTATGTAATGATATGCAATGTGTGAACTACTTCCTAAATACAGTAATCTACATTTAACACTCCCCCTTGTCTAGTGTATGGTAGGTATACTTCAGACATAGAGTAGCATGTCCATCACTCAATCATAAAGGAAAGGAAAGGTTTATGAATTCCAAACCAAGTTGGAACCTAAACTTGACATATCCAAGGTTCTTTATGAACATATCTGCAGGGTTGTCATCTCCTGGGATATAAAAAAGTCCTACTTATTTGAAGGTCATCACTGCATTGTGTACATAATGGTACTTGATCAGGATATGTTTGGATTGCTTTTTAGTAACTGGATTCTCTGCTATGAAGAGAGATCCTTGATTGTCATCACAAATGGGGATAGGGGATAAATTATAACCCAATTCCTCAAACATTTGTTTTATCCATACAGCCTGGTGAGTGCAATTGCTCAAGGCCATGTACTCAGCTTCTATAGAAGAGAGTGCTGTGGTTTTTTGTAGGTGAGAATTCCACAAGAAAACTCCATTTGCTAATTTCAGATAATAACCTGTTTATGAGTGACTGGTTATTTTATCTTGACCCCAGTCAGAGTCAGTACAGGCTAGAATGCCTTTATCTGATTTCCTGTCATATGCTAGTAAATAATCACTAGTGCCCAATAGATATCAGCAGGTGTACAGAGCTTTATCTAAATGCTCTTGGGAGGGATTTGTGTGACAGCATAAGAGATGTCAGGTCTAGTGCCAATCATGAGATATAATAATGTCTGGAATTGTGTGCATAACACTGGGTTAACTGGATCATTGTTCTTCTCTGGGTAATATCTCTGAGGAAGAGGGGTATGAGCTGGCTTTGTGTTAATCATTTCACAGCACTCAAGTACTTTGTTGAGATAATTCCACTGGTCAATTAGGATGTGGTGACCATCTTGATATATGTTTATTCAGAGGAATTCATGAGATTTCCCAAGATCTCAACATTCCCACTTTTTCATGAAAGCATCCTTGAGTTTATTTACAAGGATCTTTAAGGGTCCACAGAATAATGCATTGTCAACATAGATTATTGCAAGTACTATATCTTTCCTCACTTGTAGACAAATAATCCAGCATCAGTTTTGAGCTGCTTGAATCCAAGTTCACTTCTGAATTTGTCTAAGGTGTGCCACCAGATGAGCCTGGCTTGTTTAAGGCCATAGATAGCTCATAGCAGCTTCAGCACTTTGCCTTTTAGGTGGGAAGGCATGAACTCTTCTGGGAACTCCATATATAGTTCTTCTTCCAGAATGTCATATAAATAGGCTGATCAGACATTGAGTCCTGTAATATACCACTTTTGTAAAGTGGCAAGGGTGAGCATACATTGCACTGTTTTGAATCACACAACAGGCAAGAATACTTGGTCATAGTCTATGCCCTCAACTTGTGAGAAGCTTTTAGCTACAAGGCGAGCGCATTTTTGACCATCTGATTTTACATCAAAGACCCATTGGTTCTTTATAACTCTTTGATTGGTAGGTTAATCAACTACTTCCCAAACCTTGTATTCTTTGAGCATTTTTAGCTCAGTATCACAGGCCTTCTGCCAGAGCTCTTGCTCTGTGGGTGGTAATTTTGAAATGTTCTTATAGGACCATTTCCTGTAATTGGGAGAATTCTCTGCAGTTATGTATGGTATAGCATGAGCACACAAAAAAATTACTAATGCATCTCCCCCTTCATGGATGAGATGGTCTACATCATCACCAACCAACTTTCACCAGATAGACTCCTTCTCAACATCCTTCACCTGTTAGAGCAGATGCTTATTCTCTCCATAAATATTACCAGGCCAAGTAGGAGCTCAGTGGACTCACTCAGAGCATCTTGGTCATGGGGGTGGGATTGGAGGAGCTCTAGAAGCATGAGAAGGTGTGACTGGAGCAGCAATGTTGTCAGTTCCCTAGCAGGCAAAGGTGTTCACTTATGCTCAGGAGCAGGAATAGATGTCTTTGTAGGGGCCTTTTGTGTATTATCCAGCTTGGAAGAATCAGAGTCAGAGTGTTCAGACTCATAAGGAGGGTACAGTTTATGAGGAGGGTGTGTTACTGGTCTATGAGGTTTTGCTGCCAAACAGTGAGGGAAAAGGTGTTCATCAAATATAGCATGCACAGATGTATGGAGTGTGTTGTTTGGTTGCATGAAGAGATAATTATTCATAGAACCAGGGGTGATGCCTAGGTACAACATAAGTTGGGATTTAGGTTGCAATTTCCCCTTTCAAGTCTCATCAGGGAGGTGGACATAAGCACTGCATCTAAAGATGCACAGATGTGAGATAGATGGTTTCTCTCCCTGAAGTAGTTCATGGGGGGTATGCCAATTCAGTCTGTTCATCAGCATGACATTATATACATGGGTAGCATGTAGTAATGCAAATTCCCAGTATGAATCAGGGAGGCAAGCATAAAGATGCATTACCTGTGCTTTATCCATCAGTGTGTGAATTAATTGCTCAGCACGTCCACTCTGCTGGTGTGCATAAGGGGCTGACTGATATATGAGGATTTCTAGATCCTTCAAGTACTCTCTGAATGCCTTTGATGTAAATTCACCTCCAGCATCAGATTTAAAGCTCTTTATTTGGGTGTTGTACTGATTCCTCACAAAGGTAAAGAATTGTTTGGTGGCCTTAAGGGCCTGATCCTTAGATCATAAGCAGGTAACCCATGCCATTGATGTATAGTCATCATAAAAGACAATGGCATATTTATCTTTATGATATGATTCCACCTCAAATGATTTGAGATCTGAGTGTATCAGCTCAAGTGGCATAGTAGCTCGTCACTCAGTATGAGGGAATGACCTGTTGGGTTGTTTGCCTAATTGGCATTCAGAGCAGATCTTTTCCTTTTTAGGGATTTCTACATCTGGGAAATCTTTCAAGTGTTTTTGTGCAACACTTAGTACATCTTTTGAGAGGTGCCCAAGGCATCAATGAAGTAGATTGTAATCCACAGTAGCCATAACTTGTTTAGTTTCTGGCTTAACTTTTGATGCATTCATTTAGAACATGGTATCAGCTCCATGTGAATGAAATAAGAGAATTGTCCTTTTTGCACATTTGTCATAAAAATCAATGTGACCTGGGGGTGCCAAAGGCTGGGCTGTATTTGCATTCATAGAAGTAGTGGCTTGGCCAGACATGGTGTGGTGCGAGCATGGGTTGGTTTCAGAGAATTCATGTTGTCAAAAATGATTTAAGGTGGGAAAGGATCAATGGGAGAGGGAAGTGGTGCAGTGGTAAATTTTCCAGTGTGGTCAATGGGGAACTGAGCCTAGGGCTTGGGGCTCATAACCTAATGAATGTGAGCCTTCAACTGTGGTAAGCTACATGTAGTAGAGACTGTAATGAATGTGCATACCTTCAGTCGAATGTGAGTGAGCAACTAAAGGACGTGTGGTGACAAGTGAGAAAAAGTATAAAAAGAGAGTGGGAAATGTATACCATAGATGGTAAGCTAGCTATATATCTCAACAAAACTGAGACAGTGTGTTTACATTTGTGGCAGTCACTGTGTGAACAGTCACTTACATATTCACATAGTATGCCTCCCAGTTATTAATTAATTTCACCATTTGTGTATGCAAGTGATTGGTCCTCAATGCAAAAGTGAGTCTGTTTATTTTTCTGCAAACACTGGTATGAGGTGATGGAATTCATGAGTTGTAGGAAAGGACTAAGGTATCAGGGATCGATCTTGGGCAGCTCAAAATGAACAACCAAAGAAGGCCTGCAGCTACTAATGTCTTGCGAGGACAAGAGCAGAAGGATGAGAATCCAAGTATGAGTAGGTACATTCTATGAATACTGGTTAAATACTACTATACACGTGTAAACTACATATTATGCCCTAAACCCATGGGAAACCCTATAACAATAGAAGTGAATGGAAATGAATAAGAAGTGGAACAGAGATTAAATAGAAGCGAAACCCTGAACCAACCCTAAGCCTAGATAAGCCCTTTGCCCTAGAATGAAATGACATAGGTGTGACATAGCAATAATGCAATGCTGACCAAGGCATGATGTCACAGGGAATGACCTAGACCAGGAACAGAATGAGGTATAGATAAGATAAGGAGGAAGATTAGATAAGATAAGGGTATAGAATAGATAGGGGTATAAGTCAAAAATCCATGTTGTGACATAAGGCAGAGTGGTGGGATATATGTAGCACCTGGGGAGTGTCAGAAATTGATTGAGAGCATGCCTAAAAGGGTTCAGGCAGTGCTTAAAGCCAAAGGAGAATATAATAAGTACTGATATATATCAGATACCCTATTTGTTGCTAATAGCTCAAAAACTATTCCAATAGTATTCCTATTTTAAAATGGATGTATTTTGGCATTCCCTGGGCCAAACTACATAATTACTAGGTCAGCAGTCAGTACATCACATGATCCCACCAACACTAAGTGGGATTCCCATGCCTACAACTGCTATTTTATATATACTACAAAACTACCAAACATTGGAACAGTTTTTGGAGTTATTGTATATGGCATGAATACCAAGGGGGTCCTGTATAATGCCATAAATACTCTTATATTCAATTATAAGGTGCTTACATATATGGTCCTATCACAGATATCCAGTTTCAGTGATGTAACCCAGTAACTGGCACACACTCTTTCCTCCATGACCCACTCCCCCATGCCTTTTACTTCTGGTAAGTTTATGTCTATTCTCTGTATACACAAATGGCTACTGACTAGGTAACTACTTGCCAGTCCAGCCTCATCTCCCCTTCCTTCTTAAACTGTTCTCTCTATCAGTTCCTCCACTTGTTGAGT
>JBBPMH010000434.1:752-27100 GCA_038090235.1 Pulveroboletus ravenelii
TCCCCTTGCCTTCTCTGCTCCTGTCCCCTTCCTCACTTCCCTTTTCCTTCTCTGTGGTCTTCACTAGTACTAGTACCAATAGAAATTCAAATGTCATGCTCTGAGTTATCATGGTACATGGTTTTTCACTCTAAGTCTCAGGCTGATACAATTTCAAATTGTCACTGTATTACCAGTGGCAGGCTCACAGCTCAAGCATTGTCAGAGTTGTTCTTTCATCTGAGTCTGGACACAAACTGGTGGCAGTATTGTGAGCATCATGTGAATTACTGTCAAGGAGGGATGAGACTGTGTGGTTTTCACAGATCTGTGGCCCTATTCTTCAAAGTCTGTGTATGCTTCACAGATCTGTAACCCTGTAGCTCAAAAAGGCTGGTTTGCTAATGTAAGGGCATAGCTCCAACTCCACTGCCTCTCTGCCTCCCAGCTCCTCTGATTACCAGTCCTAGTATCAGTACTTGACCTCCATATAAATAGCTTGTACTTTGTTGTAGATACTCCAGTTCAAATATTGACATACATAGATTCTCTAACTTAGCTTTCCTCTGACCCATCCTTGACCTTTGTTGCCTGCAACAAGGTCACTCTGACCCACATCCCAACCCTCCATAAATATAGAGCACTGGACTCATGACAAAGCATACCACATAAGATGAAGCTGAAGCCCTGTTCAAACTTCAGAGTTCTGGAGTTACTCCTGGAAACCTGGTCTTGACAAAGGCTCAAGATGAGCAAGGCATGCTGGGCAATAGCACACATGGCCCAGGCAATCCCTATGGTGCCCTAAGATGCTCTATAGGCAAGCACACTGGTTACATTGACAATCCAAAATTGCAAAGTCAAGATACTGGGCTGAGAGGGTCTGGAGGCAAGCAGGGCAACCAAACTGAAGCAGGACCTGTTGAGGGAAACCAGGACTGTGGGAACACTGAAAATGGCACATAGACAACCTGGAAAGGATGCTAAACAGATGGTGCAACAAGCAGAGCATGTCATGACTTGATCCAAGTCAAAATGAACCTACTAGCTGAAATAGAAGAAGAACAGCATGAATGGTATGAACTATGTGCAGCACACTTACCTGTGCCACCTGACAGGTCATGGAAGGTCCCATAACACCCAATCAAACTCCTGAACCCACTACACCAACATGGAAAATTGAAGATCACAACCTAGGGATGTCAACTGCAAGGTGTACATAGGTTCCTTCTACTAAACTACCACATCATCTCTTGAGAGGGAGTGTTGTAATATTAATATTTGCATTTGAGATGTGGCAGTACATTTACTGCTTATGTAAGCAGTGCTACATCACACCTAAAATACTGTAGTTTTATCTTAGTGATTAGACACTAAGCTTCTTACAAAGCATAGCTCCTATTTCAAAAAGGTCAACTTCTAAAGCATGTGATGGACCTATGCATATTTACAGTGATGTAAGATGTATATTAGGTGCTCACACAATACATTTGGGCATATTCTCTATCTACCATTTGTGCCATTTACCAATGGGGATCTATTCCCATCTAGTCACTACATATGCATAGTGTTGGGTCAATTTAACAGTACTAAATTCTCACTGGGGATCATTAATCACTTCTTCACAGCATGAGAACTGATTTGATAGGCAGATCATGTGACATGAATTGAAATTGCTGGCTCAACCAGCAACTACATATTATTGGCACATTCAATGAGTAGTGAGGAATGCCACCTCAACTTGACAGGTTAAACAGGAAGCTCTATATGATCCAGGGGTCATACTTGCTTGGCAGCTGAGACACCACCTCAGCAACTTGTGATTGCTCATCTAGATCCTACACTAGAAGCCTGCCCATTCTGTCAGTTGCATACTCTAGTCAAGTTTGTAATGGATGACACTGACTGTAGAAATTTCAGCAGCACATTGAATCTAAAAACTGGAATAGGGTTGGGCATGGGTCTGATGACAGGTCAGGCAGCTGACACCATACCCATACCTGCAGACACTGCAACCCATCACAGTATGCAGTATGTTTGTGTACCTGCAGTGTTGAAAAACTTGCAGGTCCTTGCATAGTAGTAGATACATCAAACCATAAAGAGTCATAGCTAGTGTTGCCATCTCATCTATGCAGTCTCCACTATCTTTTGCTTCTTCAATGATTTCATAATGGCAACCAGATCAGGGACTGTGATTAGCACACATCATAGCCATGAACTCATGCAGAGAAAGATCTGTGTTAATGATAGAGAGAGATGGTTTCACATGAAGTGGAGGAGTTGTCAATCTTGTGAAAACACTCACTCTACTGCCATTGACATCACTATCAGAGCATGGGGCTGGTATTGAGTAATACATCTCAGATACTAGCCAGAGCACTTACCAGGTATGCTAAGATAGTTGAGAGCCATCTGATGCAAGTTTGAATAGCTGTTGCAGTTGTTCACCTACCACTTCAGAGGGTCTTTTACCTTCTCCACTGGCTATCATAGATAGTCTTGAAGCTCATCTGATGCAGGCAGCATCACCAGAGAAACATCCCCAAAGTCATCTGCTGTGGGTTGACCATGCTGCCATGTGCCCAGAGTCAGTACCAGTAAAATGAACACCACTACAATCAAACAAATACTTACATTGTTGGTTGCGGAATCTTGCATATTGTGACTCAGAGGCAAGTTGGAACCTACATAGGCAAAGGAACAATTGCCATGCACATTCATTCAAGTCTTGGCCTGAGATCTGCATCAAACCAGTGCTGCAAAGTGAGGAACGAATTCAAGTTGCAATGCAAACTGGAGGTGGAAACAGGCCAGTTAGAATCAGTGAACGACATCAAGGTGGGCAAGAGAGAAGCCTTCGAGCAAGCCCTGATCGATGTCGATGATGGAGACCCACGGTCAGACCCGCGGCCAGACCCGTACACCGTGAATACGGGTACGGTGTTACCACGGGTCTGCCATTCCTCACACCGTACCCGTACCCGTGGCACCCATAGACCCGTACCCGCAGTGTCTAGCGTACCCGTGCCCAACCCTACTTACGAAGGGAGGAAAAGCTTGCATAGGCCAGGAGTTGCACTCACGCCACGGGTTAGACATTCCCACTACCGCGACAGTGGCGGACGTTGTAATCGCCACATGGCCCAGTCTGGTTGCATTCAACCTCGTTTCGTTCGCTAATAATTTGCTAATTTCTCTCTGGTCCCGAGGATTCCTTCCTGCATTTACGTGGAGAACTTCTCTGTTCGGTCGGTGGCCTAATTCATCATTTTAGGGTGCGCTTCTAAATGGTCATTGGACCGGAGCGGCTGTCGTGGGTGACCCGGTGACACGTTCTTATTCGCCCCCCTGCAGACTAGTACTTATATATCAGAATTGACTCGAGGCGAAGCTCCACGCTTTCCTCTCTGGCACGTTCCCGTCTTTTCGTCTCATCCTCAAGGCTGCTTACCCCTTCGCAGTGCACGATGGGGATTTCTGGCACTGTCTCCAATGCTTGTTACGATGTTGGCGTGATGGCTTGGGATGCTGTTCTGACGTTAGGCAATCTCGTGCGATTTAGCCGGCCCGTTGGAAAAGTGACGCCCGAGGGCCACCCTGGCTATGGGGGTCACTGGCCGGAATATAGGCCAGCTGAGGAGGGCGACAGTCGGTGTGCTTGCCCAGCGATCAATGCAATGGCCAACCATGGTACGTCTGTATTTGTTCATGACTGTTGCAACAATTTGATTCGTTGGCTTTTTACCCTCCTAGGTATCATTTCGCATAACGGACGAGGCATCAAGTTCACCGAACTCACCGACCAGATTCGCACGACCTATAACTTCAGCCCTTCGTTCTGCTCCTTTGTGCCACACTATGCTGCCCGCATGTTGAGCAAGAACTATGGCAAGGATACGTTTGATTTGGAGGAACTTGATTTGCACAATGGCATTGAACATGACGGTTCGCTCACCCGTACGTAATATTATTTGACGTGTTGCGGATAAAAACTAAAGTGGTCGCATCGTCTAGGACTGGACACGGCACTGCAACCCGACCAATCCATCAAGCATACTGTGTTCATCGAGGAACTTCTCTCGTTTGCCACCGCCAAGGATGCCGATGAACGGCCACTTCTCACTAAAAAAGACATGTCCCGCATTTTGGGCAAACGTCGCGCGGAGGCAAAGGCAACCAACAAAGACTACACGACCAGTCTCTTCCACAGGATCTTTGGCAGTGCCAAGTATGTTACCCATTTTCGTCAGTATTACCCCATCCGTAGGATTAACATCGCGGTTCTCGCTCGTTCTGGTTAGTTCGTCGACGATGCTCACCATCTTTGGTGGTCGAGTAGAGGACCTTCGAAAGCTACTTTTTGAAGAGCGCCTTCCGGAGGGTTGGGAATCGCGCGTCCGCAAGCCGTATGGGCTGACCATGCTCCACTTCAACTTCACTGTCTTACCGGTGGAGTTTGGGATCCGAGAGTCGGACTGGGTGAGCGACGCGGAACCGCTCGCCGGCCGTAAGACTATCAGTGAAGATGTGTGAACGATCGGATGCGCCGCGGTGCTTAACCAAGGATAGCGGGTTGTGCTGCCGCAATGATTATGGAGTGTTTCATTTGCTCCCGTCTGTCTTCTCACTTGAATCGCGATGTCCCATCTGTATGTGCCGCTATCTTGAGTTTGGAAGTTCCTCATGTACCACATTAGTCTTCTGCACCTCGTTCCTCCCATGTCGCAGCACTTGTAAGACTTGCCGGGGCCTACATTAGCGGGTCTCAAATGCTGGCCGTGATTGAGTCGGAGCTTGAAGTCCAGGTCACACATCCAAGGTGATGTAATCAACAAACACACTTTGAGACTGCTGCCTTTCATGGAACCTGATTTATGTAATTTTTATGAATGACGGGCGGCCTCGTACCTCGGCGCTGTCCGAAAGCAGAACCTATACCAGATACAGGAGTATTGCTACATGCCAGGTCAAGAACAAAACAGCATTTCGAGCATCCTCATCATCGCTAAGCCCTGCCACCACTCGCACTGTCCGCCAGCCAGAACCAATGGTCGTCCCCAGCTTCCACTTGGTTGTGCCCACCCCCATGCATTCCGAAGCTGGGGGGACCATGCGCATGCCAGTTGTTACCTGCACCAGGGCCATAACGGGCCTTGGAGAGCGTGGGATCGATTGCAAGGTAGCGAGGAGAGGGGACAGGCGACGGTGGGATGGGCATATGGGACTAGATCAAGCACAGCAGGTGAGCGTTTGCTATAATAGTGTCTTTGAAAACATACCTCCCACACACGACCCTCCGCAACGATTCGCCTCAGGCACGGGGATTCCTGCATGAGCATGCGGACTGCGGGAGGCGTGAGCAACGCGCTGGAGGATCCGCTTGCTGTGACCTCTGGACCGGCGCCGTTGCGGTTCATGGATATGTCTCTGCTGCTGGTGTCGACGATCAACTCTCGCAGCGCTCTCGCACGTGAGAGGATACCACAGAGTACGCTAACCTCGGATCTCATTTTCGCCGCGTTTCCTTCGATTCGACTAGTCATTTTACTTGCCTTGACTGAGACCGGGGACGTGAAGCTGTTCCCGATGGCGATGCCCAACACTTGGATACCCTCGCAGCGCTCGAGGATCTCGCTGAGGCAAGCGGGAGAAAGCTGAGGAAGATGAAGACTCGAGAGTGTCGACGGCAATGAGGAGATGAGCGAAGGTGAGTTCGGATCGGGGAGAGCATCCGGGTCAGGAGGATTTGCAGGACCTACACCGGGCGTGTCGTTGTTGTGACCATTGTTTCCTCCGGTATTACCAGGGGGGGTGGCAAACGGAAACACCAAAGGGTTGGGTGGAGGAGCGGGATTGGGTGGAGGGGCGCCTGCGTGTTGAGCTGGATGGGGATTTCCGTGATAAGGAACTGCAGGGGTGAGGAGTGGCGGATCGTTGGGTTGATCGTTTGCGTGCGCGTTTTCATGAACATGACCAGGCGTGGGGCCATGCAGATGTACATGACTCTGCCAGACGTGGGGGTTTTGTCCAAATGGACCACCTCCACCTCCGGCAGCTACACCGGGACCAGCGGCACCGGGACCGTTTTCATTACCAGTATCCTGGGGTGTGTCAGTGCGCTCTGAAAAGCTTTTTAACTCGCCGATCCAACCGCCGCATACAGCGAGAGCATCTCTCGGGGAAAGGCGAGTAATGATGCGAGCGATGAGTGATTTAAGGCCAGGGTAAGAAGCACGTGTGTCGATGGATAAGTGAGTAAGGGGCGGGATAGGGAAATTGAGGGAAGGAAGGGTAGTTTCTTGAGATGGCTGCTGGGGGGGTGAGGAATATGGGGGACCCAACGAGGCAGAAACGTACGAATACGGTGAAGGACAATTCGCGGAGATCGGGGGTGTGAGAAAGGGCCTTAAGGACGGTGATATGAGTTACCCTCGGGCAGTTGATCAGGTGGAGACCACGGAGACGGGGCAGCTGAGCAAGGGTAGCGTCGAGCGCGGTCGCATCAATATCCTGGGACATCTGGAGGGGAGTGAGCATCGTGGACGTATGTTGAATTTGGTACATACAAACAAGGTGAGATGGGAGAGTGTCTTTTTCATGCTGGCAGTCCAGTTGGGCAAGGCGTCAATGACATGCCAGGAGGGGAAGTCGAGCGAGAGGCTTTGGAGACCGGTGCAGTCCTGGAGGACAGCCATCTGCCTATGTCCGAGAGAGGCGCATATCCTCAAGTGGTGGAGTGCGTGCTTGTCGATGAGGTGAGGGAGGAGTGGGGGAAGGATCTTGACTGTGCAGACAAAGCCGCGCAAGTTTGTGGCCTTGCGGAGGGCGTGTGCGAGGTCGTTCAAGAATGGGGGACTGACTTGGTTGGAGGGGGGCTGAAAGACAGGAGCGGCGTGGACGGCGATGCGCTTGACGTGCACGACGAGATGGTCGTGAGCTGCGAGGGTCGCAAAGGGGGACAGGATGTCCTGGGCGCGTTTGGCATGGCGGGCGGTGTATTCGATGCGGGCGTAGATGGAGGGGATGGCGCCTGCGAGAAAGGCGCGGCTGACGAGTGCGGACGCGACGAGATCAGACCCGTCGAGCTGCGCAAAAATGAGCTCGAGCACGTCGAGGTTCACGTTCATGAGGCTATTTTCCAAAAAAGGATAATTAGCCCCTGAGACATTATCACCACGTCACGTGAAACTGACGCACGGTCCACATCGCTTTGTCCCCGTTTTGGAGTGCCTCGATCGCCTCGTCGTCGTCGTCGCACGCGTCTTCGACCGCCTCCGCCTCGTCCCTCCGCTCGTCCCCGTTGCTTGCCCGTCCCTCCCCTCCCCGTCTCCCCCAGCGCGTAGACCCATGTCCCTCTCCGTCTCCCCACTCGGCTCTCTCTCTTCACCGTCACCCTCGCCCCCTCCCAACCCCATCGACGAGTCCGAGCTCTCGGAACTCACTGACGACGACCACGACCCTAAGATCCCCAACGACACCAACCCCTCGCTCACAGACGACGACGACGACGACGCCCAACGCCCGCCCCCCCACTCCCGCAAGACCGCCTCCGCCAACTCGAAGCAGAGACAGCGCCAGCCGCTCGCGAGAAAATCCCTTGCCCCCAGTCGGTACGCGTCCAGGACTGCCAGCACCCCCTCCTCGAGCAAGCGGAAGAAGCGTGGTGGTCTCGTCCCTGCTCCCATGTGGGGCTGGGCATACAAGGATGGAGCCACCGGCTCCCCCTCCACTCCCCCTCCCGGTCACCTCTCCCCTACCACGAATGCAACTCCCTGCGCTGGTCCAAGCCGTCCCCCCAATGCTGGCCCCGACCTCGCTCTACCTCCTCCCAGACCCAAGTCTGCCAGTCCGTCCCTGGACGCCGAGGAGGAAGAAGAGGAAGAACTCCCTACCCCTCCTTGTGCCATGGAGGAGGAGGAAGGCGAAGAGGCTGATCCGCGCAAGGATCGTTCTGTCGACCGCAAACACGCACAACGCAGAGCTCCCAAGCCGCGCAAAAAAGTCGTTGTCCCTATGCCCTTTGATTCTAAGAAAATGCCTCGATCTAAACGTGGTATCAAGGTCATGGCCAGGATAAACAAGCACCAAAATGACATCATGCTCAAGCAGCTATGGCGACAAGGTTACAAGCTCTATGACCCAAACGCCCCAACTTCCGATGAAGAAGTCGACAACCAGAATAACGACATCGTCGAAAATGAAGATGAGGACCACAGCCCTTCTGATTCCGATGAGGATGAAATGGACGTGGACGAGGACGAGGATGCTGAAGACCAAGATTCTGCCTCGCCTCGACAATCTCCTACTCGTCTCACTCTCAGCACCAGTTTAAACGCTTCCCTTCCCGCCGCACCCGCCATGGACACCGATGCTGATAACCCATCCGTCCCACCGTCGATCCGGGTGTCGATAGACCCGCCAAGTGAAGTCATCCGGCCCGGTGCAATACCGGATGAAGAAGTTGACCAGGATCATGATCCAGATGCTCTTGATGACGACGATCACCATCCCGCCCCGGATGGCGACGTAGAAGCTGACGGAGACGAAGACGAAGATGCACAGCCGGAGGAGCCCTCCCAGCCCCCCTCTCCCACTCCACTTCCGGAACTGGAACCGGAACCAGAGGACGAGGATCCTGATCTCCAACCCGCTCACAGAGCAGAGGCACTCGACGTCCTGGCAATGATCGAACTCAAGTTCGCACTGCTGAGAGAGAGGGTCTATGTAGAAAAGATGGAAGGCTTGGCCTGGGAGGAGGCTTTGGTCTGGGATGGTCAGTGTGGAATAGTCGTACCATTCCTAGCTTATTCGTCTCTATCATATCAGGTACCCACCCGGAACTCCATCACCTGCAAAGCGAGCTCACGAAACGACGCGACAAGCGATTAATGCTTGCGTCAAAAAAGAGGACATACGAGCTCGAGGCAGTTGCGAAGAAGAGGCACGAAGAAGAGACATGGTGTTGGGAAGGCTGGGATGTGAGTATAGGTTGAGCAAGACACTTGTGGATCGTTGACGTGCTCAAGCGTGACTCACATCTTCCCTTGCTTTCGCGCGCATGTATGCACATTGCTGATCCCTCTACCATTCACAGATTACTCGCACCGAACTTCAGACTGAGATGATCGCCGAAACAAACAGAAAGAGGCGTAAGCTTGAGAGGGAGAAGAGAACAGTTGAGCGGCCTTCGGCGGGTACATACCAGGGATTCCTTACCTTTGTTTGCGAAACTGATATGTCTCTAGCCCGGCGCATTCCCAATGCAATACTCAACCCTCCACCCGCACCTACTCTCCGACAAATTGCGAACACCTTCCCCCTCCTGTCCCACCTCTCACATCTGGCGGTAAACAAGAAGTTACGCTATGGAAAAGGTCTCGGCGTTTGCACAGGGCTTGATGGATTGAGTATGCCAAGCACTTCTGGTCGTGGATCTGTACAGTTTAACTTACTTCGTGATCATGTAGGCGGAACAATGACCTACCCCGATCTTCCAACACTCTCTCCCCATGATGTAGCGGCGGATCTTGATTTCCTGTTTCAGCACCGGAGGATGGGATATGGGTTTGGAATGGGATTTGGCCCCCCAGTGGGCGTTCCGATCGGCGTCACTGCTGGTTATAGCAGTACCACATCTGGCTTCGGTGCTGCAGCGGTGGGCTTTGGAGGTCCCACGACGAACCCAGGATTTGGAGTGAATGGATTGGGGATCGGAGGCGCTGTGGAGGCCTACCCAACAAATTCTGGTCCTGGGATCACTCCTAGCAATACCATCACTCAAATCGGAGCACCCCCACTGACACTTAGTGGTTCTGGAGCCGGGCTTGGTACACTCGTGCCACCTGCACCGTCCTCTGCACCGTCACAGCATACACCAAGTTCCATTGCTGGATCTGGGAGCATACCCGGATCAGGCATTGCGAATGCTGAAGGACCATCGTTCCCGCAGCCGGCAATGGGTGTATTTCAGGGACCTCCTTCCGTTGGAACGGGTCCGGCAGGGTATCCCCTCGGTTCAGGCGTAGGTGGAACGAGTATCGTAATTGGCCCCGGAGGCACGGCCAGTACCCCAGTCATCGGGCCCGGAGGAACGCGAATCCAACGTCCTGGTTTCGTGGAGCGAGAGCGAGAGCTCCAGAGGGAGAGAGAACGAGAGATACGGGACCGCGAGCCTACTCCACGAGATCGGGAAGTCGCGGCTCAGCGCGAGAGAGAACTGCGAGAGCGAGAAAGGGAATTTGGCCACAACATGGGACCTGGGCATCCCACTTGGGGCTCCAAGCCTGGTGGAACCGCGGATTGGGGTGATGTGCGGCGCAGGGAAGAGAAGGAACGGATTGAGAGGAATGAACGCGATAGGGAGAGAGAGAGATCCCAAGCCCAACCTATTGTCCCAACACCAACCCACCGTCATTTACATCAACATACTCATCTGCACTCACATAGCCACCAACCGCAACAACACCCTGTTCAACCCCATCAGCCGCACCCAATACACCCAAACCAATCCCATTCTCATGGACCGCAATCGCACCAACATACCCAACACCAGCATGGAACGCCGCACGCACCACCGCACCATCATGTAGGGCAGCATCACCACCACAGGCATCACCATCATGTTGTACACCATCATCATTCTGGCGCAGGTTCTTCCGGCCCCGACGGAGGCTCTCCCCTTCCTCAAGGCTCTGGCCTCGCGCCAGGAGTACAAACGATGGAGATCATCAATTTGTCTGCCAACTCTTCCTCTAAGTCGCACTGGAAGAGGGAGGAGGCCAAGCTCGGTGGGAGTAGCATGCCTGGGAGTCGGCCTTCTTCTACCCATCCGCTTCCACCCTCACATAATTACGATGAGCGGGAAAGAGAGAGGGAGAGGGAGAGGGAAAGGGAAAGGGAAAGGGAAAGGGAGCGAGAAAGGGAAAGGGAGCGAGAAAGGGAAAGGGAACGCGATCGACCGATTGCAACACCTTTCGTCCTCGCACCATCGCATCATACCATCTCTGGGACCTCTTCCCCCCGACATGGCTGGACGTCAGGCGAGCCGGGCCCCGCAAGCTCGAGCGCTCCATCAGCTCCTTTCGCACCCCCTCCTGAGCGCTTCCACACTCCTGTGCCACACCGTTTTTCAAATCTAACTCCAAACGGGTTGTCGCAGTTGCCCCGGCCGCTGACCACGTCACCTCCCCGTGCACCACCCACATCTGTCTCAACGGGTTCACCCTCGGCTTCCACGATGAACCTACCTCTTCCATCTTCCTCATCATCTACTGGCCCTTTTCCACTCCTGGGCAAGCCCTCACCGGGGCTGCCTAAGTTGGGCATGCCCCCGTTAGGGTACTCTCCCCGCCTCGCAGGCCCAGGTGTCGTCCCGCCCACAGGTCCTGGCGTTCCAGGCGTCCTGTCAACCGCGGCCGTCGGGCCTGGCATGACCCCTTCCGGGATACTCACAAGCGGCCCTGGCGTTCCCCCTGGTCCAGGCATAGCCCCTGCCTCCGTCGTCGGTGGCCCATCCGGGGACAACAGTGCACCGTCCCTCTTCACGGGAAGCCGGACGACATCGCCGTTGATACCATATACGGGTGGGCCACCTGTCGTCGCGATGTCCGCACAAAAAGTTGGCGTGGATGGACCATAATGCCCGCTGCACGCATAGGAAGGATGCTGTCTTGCGACGCGGGATACGGTCTTGTATATACTTTTTTGATTTTTTTTTCTTTGTGCGTGTAGTCGGATTTGAATTATTTGGCACACTCCGGGAACATCCTCACTGACCGATAGACTGCCAAGGGGTATTACATTTACACGGTACTTGTAATCAGCGTTGGGCTACCCACCGGAAGAGGGTACACGTGCGATGAGTAATGAAGTAGCATCGTTGCAACTGTAGAGATCTGAAGAACGATTTGATCGCATCTTGGGTCTAGAGCTCGGCTGGGATTGTTCCCAGCGGTCACAATAAATGTCGACGGGCCTGCAGCGTTTTGCTGCGGAAAGAAACATGGCTCCGAACAAGGTAGCAAGAAATATATATATATTCTGTCGAGAGAAAGCTGACTGACGGTAATCAGCCGAGCAATGCCCCCGCCTCGTAAAGTTACAACAGGAGTCATGGTAAGGTTGGCAGCGATTAACAGCAAAGCGTGAGTAGGGTAAGCACGACAGAAAGAGCGAGTCACGAAAGATGATCGTACACGACTGACACAAGATCCCGAATCAAAAATCCCCGAGGTCGACTTCTATGCTTTCTATCACGGAGGCTTCTAATGACCTGTCTTTTCGTGGTGCGAGTTGAGAGCCTGCAAGGGCCGATAGCGGTAGTGGAGATATAGGTCGCGGGCTTGCTGTCGGTTGCGGTGCGATGACAGGCGTTCCAGTCGCATTCGGCGTCGCTGACCTGCTCCGCACGAACAAATGCACCGGCAGGACAAAGTATCACAAAACCCAAGTCACGAATAATGGGATAAAACTACAAACCTGGATGCATCATTAAATGTCTTCGGTATGGTCTTCAACCTTGCACTTGGATCAGATGGTGTGGCAACGCCCGAGCCTCCCGCATTCGCAAGCTTCCGTTCTTTTCGCTTCCGTTCAGCCTCAAGCAATTCGGCCCTTCGCACAGCTTCCAGATTCGCCTTACGGTTTCGCTCATTGACTTTGGCAAGTTTGTCAGAAAGCGATTCTTCTGGATCTTCTCGAGTAATTTGGATGACTGGGAGTTCCTTGAGCTTTGCCTCGATGTCGGCCACTTCGGCGTAATCCCGACGTCGCGCAGCCAGCGTCTTTGCTTGTATGAGACGGGACCGTTCGATCGTGATGGATGCTGCGCTCTGCTGTTGGCTAAACTGGTTCTTTCGTGCAACCATTGCTGTGATGTCACTCTAGATGATATCTTAGCGACATACTTGGCAATTGCAATAGACGCTCAGACCTCTGTCATGGGTTGCGTGGCAAATTTATGGAGCTGTGCAGCCTTTTTTTCTAGCTGTCGTTTGGAAGGTAGTCGCACTTCGTCTACAGTACAATCTTTTCCGAGTCGATCGAACTCCTTCTGCACTCCGCCGTATCAGAATTGATGGTGGAGAAAGATGAAGTACACACCGCATCGAAGGCTGCATTGGAGACTTTGTCCATATTGAACGCCTTGACCGACTTGCCATGCTTAAGCTCCAGCGTTTGGTTGACAGTCCTTTCGTTAACCTTGTATGGTCGTGTGAGGTTGGCACCAAGATCTTGCGACCTATTAACGTAGCAGTAGCGAAAGCTCTTAGTTTGACTCACTCGTCACCTCACACAGCCGGTATACCGGTTCGTTGTTCTCGTGACCGATCAAGTAGCGTACCCACCCACCTATATAGAGCTTTCAGCCAGCTATAAATGGCGGCTGTACTGGACGTACCTTTGACATAGTCCTCAAACCAAGGCGCCATACAATATCTGGCAAGGATGTCCCGAGTAAGCCTACAGGACGACAAATCCTCAAGAGTGATTGGTCCATCGTCAGGGTTAGGTTGTTTAGAGAACAGTTTGCGATCCTTTTCTTCCTCCTCTTCGTATTTAGTGATTTGGCCATCCTCTTCTTCGCCAGATGAGGTATCCATGTCCATAGGTGATGATGAACGGTCCCGTTTGGGAGAGTTCGTGCGATTCTAGAAGTCATGAGACCAAGGTGGAATGTTCGTTATCCACGCTTACGCGTTTCTTCTCATCCTTTGCCTTGCGCCTGGCCTTAAGTTCGTCAAGCTTCTTCGACTTCTCCTTCGTGACCCCTCTGACAGCATGTTGACCTGTAGACTGATCGTTAGACACTGCGTGGTGAAAAGGGGGCTTTGTCAGTACGTTTCGCAGCTTTGGCTACTGCATCCGCATCGCCCGAGCCATTCTTTTGCTGCTTGATCATCTCCTGTAGTTTCCGTCTGTCTTGTATCTTTTGCATTTGTTCCAGTCGTTCGGCGAGAATATTCTCTCGATCAATCTCAGACATTGCAAGTAATCTATTCGGTGCAGCGTTGGTAATATCGAGAATGTGGTGTCAGAAACTACGTTATAGTACCTAGGGTAAGGCTCACCGTTCTCTATCTGCATCATCCTCATACTTGCCTTCCAAGGGAAAGGGGTTGACCTCCTCCTCGTCACTTTCCAAAACATTTACTGAGTCGCTGTCGGAAGCGCTAGCGGGTTGATGTATAGGAGATAGCGCGAACGGGGCCGGTGCAAGTACATACCTTGCCTTGCGCTTCTTGTGTCCAGACTGCTTCGAGGCGCTGGCCTGGTGCTTTCGCTTCTTCACGGTAGCCCCAGCAAGTTCAAGAAGCTCATTGTCGATGTCACCATCAGAGTCAGACATGGTCAACTGAGGGAGGCGAGAGCGGCGAAGGAAAGGACGAGTTGCTGAGCTGTTCTGCCACAGCCTCTGATGGTCGTTTGTTTGGTCCTGCATTTTATCACGTGATATGGCACCTAAAACTGGGAGGCGAGTTGCCATTTATGTAAAGATTTGATCGCGATCGCTAACAAGGTATTGATTGAAACCCCTTGGGCTTCCCGTTTACACCTGAATGTCCTGGTCCGACGGTGAGCAAGTCCTCTCTAGTAATCTGCTCACGTTCAATAACACGTATCATATAGACAATTGGAATCCGCACATCACTCGAAGCCGAAAACATGATCCAACATGAAAATTTACTTGGTTGGTGCCTTGCTACATGTTAACTCTCTTTCTAGACACACTTCGATCTCGGCCCATCAGTCTTGAGAAGCCAGCAGCCGAGAGAGCACCCGGTAACTTGTTACAACATTCACACTACGCAACTTAATCCCCTTGGAAGCAGGAGTGTTACTGAACCAGAGACCTTAACATTCATCAAGGCGATCAAACAGGTATGTTAATAAGCTTGTTAATATCTTTATTCTGAGAAATTCCACAGCACAAACAGAAATGGTAGACGTTGTGAACTATTTTACTTGATGAATACTGACCTGGGCGTTGGATGCGAAGCAGGATCAGCAAATAACATCGAATTATGACCAAGAAGTTGGTCATAACTGCCGGCATGCATTCCGTGTGATGCATGACTGCTCGGTGTTTGTACATTCAGTAAGATTGCATAGAGTCGATTCAAATATCTGTCTTACCAGATGGCCCATATATCTTGCGCTCATCATGGACGAAAAATCAATTTCACCCACTACCGAATGGACTTTCCTGACTCAGAGGTGACGGTTGGATATCATGCTGGGCCCCTTACTGCTTTACTCTCGCAGCACCATTTGGCTGCATCATTGTGGCATAACGGGGAGGATGTGGCGAAGAAAGATGGGGAGAATGTTTTATAGGGACGGGAACGAAGGAGGGGATCCCGGGGAGATTTGCATAGCTGTGGATCCGTCGTGTATCTGAAGATTTCGGGATTTCAGGATTTCATTCATACTTCAAGCCTCAAGGGCTACTAGGACAGCAAGGCAGCCAAGGCTATCTATTCCATTTCTGAGCTCCAGTTATGGAGGGTCAGTGTCAGTGTTAAGGAAGGTTGAGCTTCGACATGGTCTCCCCTCTGGATAGAATGGAGATGATGCATCGAACTCGATTCTATCTGGAGCGGTTCGTCTGTCTACAGATTACATTCAAGTAGCTACTGTATTCGGTCGTTAACCCGACAGAGCTGGAAGGTCGTTTTCGCAGCGATAGTTGCCGATAACGGTCCACTCGTCATGCAGGGATCTGACCTCCCCGACCTTTATGATGCTACCATCAGTGAGCTTCAAGATGGCCTGGAGCGTGGCCGGTTCAAATCCACCCACCTCGTAAAGGTATGCTGACGTCCCTCTCTCGTTTCTTACAATCTCACCTTCGTAGGCATACTTGGCGAGAATTGAGGAAGTAAATTTGAAAGGTGCAGTTCTACGTGCGGTCTCAGACATAAGTGCTACCGCTTTGCGTCGAGCTGAAGATCTGGACGTCGAGAGAAATGAGAATGGAAGTCGTGGACCACTTCATGGCATACCCATCTTGATTAAAGACAATATTGCAACAGTCCCCGAGCTGGGGTAAGCTGTCTAACGTTGATGGCCCATACAATGACACTCAACCCCTCCGGTAGCATGAATACTACTGCTGGTAGGCACATCTTATCCGGTAGATCATTCGTTCTAAGCTCCGATGCAACAGGCTCCTATGCGCTTGAGGGATCTGTCGTCCGTCATAACGCGTTTGTAGCATCAAAACTCCACGAAGCAGGTGCCATATTACTGGGTAAGGCAAGTATGTCCGAATGGGCGAGCTTCCGTGGTGACGAGGTGCCCAACGGCTTCTCTGCTCGCAGCGGGCAGACCACCTCCCCATATTATCCAAACCTCGACCCAAGCGCTTCTAGCTCCGGGAGCGCCGTTGCTTCGGCGATAGGTCTCGCAGCAGCAACCCTTGGTTCCGAGACAACGGGTTCCATCGTTCTCCCAGCTAGTCGGAACAACATTGTGGGAATAAAACCCACAGTAGGCCTTGTTTCGCGCTCCGGTGGTGGGTAGTGATCACATGTGGATTCAATCCAACTGAGTATACCTGCCATTAGTCATCCCCATCTCCCCTCACCAAGATACAGTTGGCCCCTTGGCTCGCTGTGTCGCCGACGCGGCGCTCCTCCTTTCCGCCATTGTGGGGAATGACCCGGGTGATGTCTGTGACATCGGTCTGCCTCCACCCCAGGAATGGCCCGACTACAGTAAAGCATTGAATGCCGGCGCCTTGCACGGAAAACGGCTCGGGGTTCCCCGCGCGCTCTTCCAAGATGACCCTGTCATCAACAATACTTTCCAGAAGTCACTCGACGTTTTCCGTGACTTGGGGGCACATGTCATTGACCCAGTAGACTTCCCAAGTGCTCACGACCTGAAACAATCAAAGGCAGAAGACGTCGTCTTGACAGTCGACTTTAAGCCAGCTCTAAACAAGTACTTGACAGAGTTGGTGGAGGTCCCCACTGGGGTGAGGAGTCTGGCAGACGTTATCAAATTCAACCTTGCGCATGCAGATACTGAACTCGCACCACCTTACTATATGGGCCAATCCCAGTTTGTCACCTCCAATCCATTTTGGTAGTGATACTGAGACTCTTCCTAGGTTACTTGCATCCGAGGCAAGCCATGTTGACGAAAAATACTATGCCGCATTAGCAGAGAATTGGGAACTGGGACGTACTCGGGGAATCGATGCGGTCCTTCGGGCTCATCAACTAGACGCCCTAATCTTACCAACTGACAGTGCGTGAATATTTGAATGCTTCTATAGGTCTTGTTCAGTCGTCGGTTTTGTCAGGCTATGCGACGAAGCCCACCGGAGTCTCCGGTTATCCAATCATCTCTGGTGAGCACAGTAACGATGGGCGGAGATGTTGCCCACCAAAAGATACAACAGTTCCCCTTGGTCATTATCCACAGGATGCACAACCCGTGCCATTGAACCCTGCACCATTACACAGTTGTGCCCCAAACATGCCGTTCGGCATCGCATTCATTGGAACATCGTACAGCGAGTACAAGCTCATTGGCATTGCATATGCTTTCGAGCAGGCCACAAAGGCTCGCTTACAGACAAGGGCATACCGGTTAGCGATCCCGGCCACTCAACTGAAGGACTTTATTTCGCAGTGAATTTTATCATCTGTCGTTCCGTGAGGCCTACCTTATCATGCGAGTCGTTTTGATGCGTGTATACTAGTCGGTTAGCATGTTTGTGAGAGTTGGCTCCTGCTAAATTGCCTGACCTGGCACTACTCCCAAAAAAACAAAGTATCGCTAGGTATGTTCCGCAAGAACAACTTTCTTTCTCTCCGCCTTAGGTTTGCTCTCTCTGGCACGGGTATGCTTCCGCCGACGTTCTTCCTTGACGCGGTGAGCTTCGAGCATCGTCCGTTTGAGTTTTGACGCTTGATACACGGGCTTGGGCAGATGCCGCGTCCTGGATTGCCTTAGATGGCGAAATCCGAATGAACATCTCATAACTTACCGCGATATCCTGCCAACTTCTTGGTCGTGTTTCCACCGATCCTTGAGACTGTCACGATATTCGATTGCAGCACGCTCTCGTGCTGTGATGACGCCAAGTTTTTCTGAAGCCTTGGCTTTCCAGACCCTGACGTTACCGTCGTCCGATCCTGAGATGACGAATCGCGCGTCCGCACTGAATACCGATGACGATACTCTACGAAGCGTATGAGGAGGTGATTTTGTGAGGAAGGAGAACAAGCTCACCTTTGCATCCGCTTCGTGTGATACACTTCTGGTTGTGTACCTCGCCCTTCCTTCCATATGCGTAGGGTCCGATCCCACCCGCCGCTCACAAACTCCAGACCCGTAGGACTCCAATCACAGCTCATAACAGCTGCAACATGTGCCTTGTAGATATGCGTCGGAGTCGACAGGTTGCGAACGTCGAATGTATACAGATTGTGGTCTTCTGATGCCAGTAGCACTAAAGTAGGGAAAGTCGGCGACCATGATAGAGCATTGCTTTGCATTTGCATGATGACCCTCCGCTCGGCTTTACCAGTACGGATATCATAGAGCGTAAAACTGCGGTCGGAACCTATGCTTCCAAGCACAGACGCTTCAGCGAGGTTGAAACGCACCGAGGTGATTGTCTCAGCGGCTGTTGGGAAGGTGAGGTTGGAGATAGCGGCGCTCCTGGAGAATAGTGGTCAGCAGTAGGCAAATAAGATGTAGCAAAGGATAATGACTTATTCTCGTCCCAGATTTGGACTATATTCGACGCTGTAGCAAACAGAGGCTCTGCTCTGTGGTGATCGATAGAGCTATGAATCAGATGAGTGAGACAGCTTCGTCGGTCGACACAGAGCCCGTACTTGAAAGGTGACTTTCCAGCGAACACGTTGAGCGGTTTTTGGGGCTAGGTTAACTGTCAGTCAAGGGAGGGGACGAACGGTATCAGAATGCTGACAAAGGTCTGCTCCTGTGGTGAAGCATCCCAGAGCTTGATATTGCAATCCACACCACAGCTAAGTAGTCTGTCGCCGTTTGCGAAGCAGAGTCCAGATATTTTTCCCTTGTGGGCGCCTTGTATCTGAAGTGACGATTCTTGCTTGGCAATGTTGTGCACAATAACACCTATGACTGGTTGGTCCACAACTGATGGACTGTGTAAGAGACTCACCGCCATCCCAGCTACCACTGGCGATGGTATCAACCGTCCCCGGTTTCTTACAGAGCACCTCGACGGCATCGATGTGACCTTCCAAACTTGCGATGAAAGGTTTTGCAAACATTCTATCCATTTTGGCGGCATTTAGAGCACGCATGCGTTCGCGAGCACGTGCAAAGGGGTGAAGCAAGGGGTCGAGGTTGCGCGAGGTCGGCGTTGGGTCTCCAGGCCGCAATGGCAAATGCGCAGACGGCGCATGCTGGAGAACGGAAATTTTCTGGACTAGGTGTGATCATGGACATAGCTGAGGGGCCCGAGGAGATACATACCATCCGGTACTGCACCAACAATGGGTGGGAATTTCAAGGCGATAACGATGTACAAAAGCAGGCTTATTGCGTCCACCACATGCTGTGCTGGGATATCTTGACCCACTACGCCCAGCATGTTTCAGCTATCTAATTAATGTGAGTAAATTACACGCTGTCCAAAGTGAGCTTATGTCCATAGACAAGCCAGACCGTCACTCTTAAAACAAGGAATTTCTACTCCCATGCTGTCCAACTTTTTGCATGGGAACCACTTAGGGTCGTGATGAAGACTTGTCTACCGCTTTTGTGAGTGGATGTTGCGTTTATCGATTGTTCTGCACCCGCCGGGCCAAGGTAGTTACAGCCGCCATCGTAGCAACGGAGAAGGCGCAATGACACACCTATTCCTTCGTTGTTCTTTCCCATCATCGTGAATTCCCCCCCAGGCTGCTCTGCTTTCGTCCTTTCTTCGAGGCCGGCGTGATATGCTCCTTTCTCTCTTTCTTCTTTCATCCATATGAGCCAACTGAGCCTCGCCTGCCTGTCGCTCACCCCAAATCTCCGCTGCGTCGGCTTTACACTCGGGCAATCCGAAGCCCTCATTATACCCCCCGCTATTGAAGTCATTATATCGTTATTTTTCATTTGCTTGTACTCCGGTCCCGGCAAGTAAGTGTTCGGAATATTCTGGAGAGCTCAGTCGTTTCATCTAGTACAATAGGTGGGAGCAAGTCCTCCTTGTAGCGGACGGCATTTTGTATTTCATATGGGCACTGCTGGACATGTTGTCGCACGTAGTCCCCGCAGCGCGGACTTCATCATCTGTCTTTGAAGCTCTTGATTTTCTAGTTGGTGCGCCTAACTGAGTCTCCTTGGTCATCTGGTGACTAGAAACCGTAACCAGGAGCTGTGTCGTTCACCCCCATCCTTGTCTACTCGATCTATCTTTATCGACTGAGTTCCCGTGATTTCATCCCCATCTTTCCTCGCAAGTTCCAGCCGTATGTCAAAATTGCATTGCCCATCTCATTGGTAATAGCAGTGGCAATCAACGAAGTCTCATCTTTTGTTGGAATACACTTAGGTACATTCTTATCTATGCATATGGATGATGTGCTTATCCATCCAACCAGGGACGTTTTCCAATCAACGTCCAGCTGTAATATTTTCACGTAACAGCGAGCTGCTATGGCTTTCCATGAGCCAGTCTTCCCTTGCGGTGTATGCGGTCATTCAGTTCATTTTCTTTCTCCTCGCCTTTTCTCGCCTTTCCAGGGCATTTCTAGACCAAAGGCGGATAGAGCTTGCTCATTCTGACGAACACCACTACTTTCATGGGATTGCCTGGATCACTGTCGCAATCATCGTCGGTGTCATCGAGACTATCTCTGGGTTTGCCCAAGTTGGTTTCGGCGTGGCGTTGGCTCGCAGAATACTGCGTTTAAGCGCGCGAGCTGTTCTCATGTATGGCTTGCTCAAAGGGTACGTTATACTCACTACTCGACTCGCTATTGCTCCTGACCTCCATTTCAAATAGCATCGACGTTGTGGAAAACTTTGAAACCCCCCCAGACGAACTACGGGGCGTGCCCCACATTGGCAAACGCATCTCTCACATGCTTGGCTTCAATCCTCGACGGCTGAATATGTTCCATCGCGTCCCGCAATCACGCGCCAAGCATGCGCAACCTTCACCAGCTGAGAAGCAGCCCAGAGACCAACACGTTACTGTCCACTGCGAGAAAGGACTGGCACCTTGCTTGCAAATACGTTTTTCTACATTGGGTCTCCCTCCCCAGGCTGTGCTTGCAGACCCGGTGCAGCAGAGACGAAGGTCGCCGCTCGGGTTGACCCCGGGACGCACGGGTGATGGCACTCGCGCGCAACAGCGTGAAGAGAGCGTCCTAGAGGAGAGGGCAAAATCGGCGGTGGTGGCCACCAGTAGTCAACATATACCCCCCGACTGGATTCAGCCGCCTGAAAGAATCCGTTCGAGGCAGGGGAGCGGAGTAACCGTCTCGGACAACCTAAGCATTGTTCGAGACCTCGAACTCAGGTTCCCAAATCTTCCCCCACGCGTGACGGGTAAATGCCGCGGATCCATCCTTGGTGAAAATTACGAAGATCCATTCCCAGTTGTCGGTATTTCCCGTCAGTCCAGCTTACGCCAAGGCAATCCAAGAGAAGGTGGTACCTCTGGTGCACTTAGCTCAAGCGGTTCAATCAAACGGAAACCAGCGCCGCCCCTCCTGGAGAACATCAAGTATATGTCAAATCGGCGAAACCAGGCGTCTACATGGGGAGGGTTGACACAGAACACGGCGAACTACCTCACGGTCTCTCCCGCGGTCCCCTATAGTCCTTCGGAAGGTTCCACCGTCTACCACCCGGATTCTGCGCTGGCTGGAGTACCTAGCCCTCCCAGCACTCCCAACACTCCCAACACTCCCAACACTCTCAACATTCCCAACACTCCTAGGACCCCCAGAACCCCCAGAACCCCAAGACCACGAAAGACGACCGCCCGCGACCTATTTAGAAGAGCTAGTAGTGCCATGAGCGATGTGAGCATCCGCTCCGCAGAGTGGTTTGCCTCGGCAAGCACTTCGCGGTTGGGCCGGACGCCTTTCAGCGACAGGGATATCGAGATGTACCGTCAAGGCAGCATGGGACCCAGGTCAGCTCGTCCCAGGTCTGGCATGGTTGAAGCTTCGTCACTTGGCATGAATTTTCCTCCAAAAGCGAGGGGATCTACGGATGATGCCAAGATACACTCCGAACCGAGTCAGCCCCGTACCAGCATCGGAGAAATACCCATGCGAACAGCATACGCCCACCGAGCCTAAATCAACATACGAGCCTTTGTCGTTGTCACATAATTGAGTGTATCTAGGCGAGGGGTGATGGCAGCAGGAAATCGGACTAAACCGGTTCCCCGAATCATCGAGGCTTCAGCCTGCGAACACTTTAATGTTGTCTAGGATTCTACCAATCTTTCATAGGCGGTGACTTCACGCGTCTAAGTCAGATAACGATATTCCCTCTTTTGCTTACCACGATACGTGGTGTTTGTAGGATGCAAATCAGTGTGATAGGAAATCGTCGCGGCAAGGTGATTAACGAACAAGCGTACAGTCCGATAGCCAAAAACAACCTAGTTCTAATGAATGATTTCAGCAGTGGGTGGCGACAGATTGAGAAGAATAGCTGACCTCCGGTATTCTAAATATCGTGATCTCCTGCAGCAACCCACTGTTTTCAGGCACAGCCAGCACAGGAAAAAGCCTACTGACCTGTTGCTTAAAGTATCGCCGATTTTCTTCATCAATAAGTACCAGGTTGAGGTAATACCGTATACTGAATTTCTTATTGACGTCACGGAATGTGGGTGTAAGGTCAAAACCTCCGAGGAATAATCGAATAGGTATAGTTTCGCCTGTACGACGAACCCATCAACACGCTGCTTTTGCTAGCGGCAAGAGGAGAACAACTCACCCCGAACAGGCGCTCCGTCCATGATCTCAAACTTTGTGATGGTCTCGCTCTCATTATACTGGTTCGGCGGCGAACCTGTTGTCTCGCGCCTTATGATCGATAGCTCCATATGTTTGATCTTGATCCGGACGAGCAAGAAGTAAATCTTGCCAACGATGACGTCTTTCAGATGGTACCTGATAATCCTCAGTCGTACGTAGACCAATGCACGAAGAAAAGAAAACACACTTTGACTTGTTGTACTCAAATTCGATGTGCAGACAGTCCTCGATACCCACTTCCATCTTGATTGCGTTATTGCTGTCAGGTGGCATGCGGTATGAGTGGACCCAAGTCTCTTTCTCTTTCGTCACGTCTGCCATCCGTCGTGAGACCGTCACTCGTACAAGGTATCTTGTCAAGTTCAGACAATGTACAATGGTCAAGTGCACTTCGAACTGACCGCAGTTTCACGTTGATACCCTGATAGCTCTCGAATTGTTTCTCCACGTTCTTGAAGAGAAAATCGAACGTCTGAGCCTGGCGTAGTTCACCTGGCGATGCCAGTTCCTGAGAGAGCGAGAGGAATTCGTGGTGATTCCCCCGGTCATAAAAAATTTCTACACTGAACGAATGAAGGAGAGTGGGAGTATGATAAGCAAGGAGACCTGCCTATGGTGCCCACGAACTCGACTTTGATACCGTCGTGTGTCATCTTCTTCCCATCGCGTACACGTATCGTGACCTGTAAGTGTGTCAAACACGCTATTTTTCGAAGCAAGATAAGACGAACCTGTCCGCTGATCGAGTCACCGTCGTAATAAACAGGGCATTGGACAACCTTGTCTTTATCCCCTTTCATGTCCACCTGCTTCCGCAGTTCCTCCCCATCGAGCTTAACATTTACGTCGACCGGAGATGCAAAGAAATAGGCCATGATGAATACGAGGTGTGCGGTGTCGGTGGAGGGCGTCACCGGGCCTAATAGGGTCCTAAGAGTATGTATTTCCTGAATGGTGTAATGGTGAGGCTAGCATTGTCGCCCATCGCTATGGCTCCTAGGTCACGTGCCCAACATAACCGTCGGGTTAGCCACATTCATTTCCGGTAGTACCTCTAATTCACGACACCTATCCAAGTCACCATTTCCCTTTGTATGTCCAACATCCCGTCATCGCACTCTGGAGATTCCATTACCACCTCTCAAATCCGAACCTGGTGTGCATTCCCGTGACAATCTCCATAAAGTCAGGCTCGTTATCTGGGGTAATATGTCCTCGTCGGACGAGGAAATCAATTAAAACTGCACTTCATGGTCAAAATCCTCGATACAAGGGCAATGCTTTAACGCACCCACGGCACAGTTGGGTTTGAACAGCCCTTGTTTCATTTTCGCGATGACAACATCTAGTGGCAATAGCTAACGGGGTTCGATTACTCGGCCGAGCCCAGACATGCGCGAGCTTACATCAAAGGATTCAACCTCCCCGTCTAGTGGCATCGGTTGGAACGGAGTGGGATCAACGTCAGAGGGCACCTTGAGATCATACACATATCTTGTCCAATACCAGTGAGTATGCCATAGGACGTAAAGAACGATGGCCTCACTGGACTTCAGGTTGTAGCCATCCTTTCGCAGTTCTGTATGCGGTTCAGCGCTATGAATGTGTGAAATCCCAAGGCCGCATGCTCACTGGAAGTAATAGCTAACCGATCCTGCACATCTTGCATACGTCTTTACTATGCTTTCGTCAATGCTTGCTTCCTCCATCGATTCTTTGACAAGAGTCTCTAATATGGACATCCCACTCGGTATCCCACCTGCAACACTGTTGTCTAGGTAACCTGGCCACCTAAATGATAGCACATGTATGACAAGCAGCGTCGAGGACTACCATATGGAAACGCACGTCTGCTTCGTCCGAGATCGTGTTGGGGTCCAGATCCGCATGTTATTCCCTTCTGCGTCTTCATGGTATATCGTCATATGTACGCCGAAAGTAGGGACCCCAAACAACGGACAAGCAGACCGTTCCATCTCGAAGAGGTAATTACCAGTGTCAGAGTCATTCTTCCTTGCATCGAGATCATGAGAGAGGTGGACGCCGAATGGGTTACGGTACACCGGATACAGCTCGTTCCTCCACTTTTTGGGCCCGATCACGTCATGGAAGATGGTATCACCGTCGCGCCATCGTTCACAGAGCTTCCTCATGATATCCGTGCGCTTGGAGGGGGTATTGATAGAGGGATGAAAACTAACACAGTACCTTGATCCTGGTCTTGCTCGTTCGGGAATAACGAAAGTGCCTTCCGGTTCTTGACGCAGGGCGTCGACTATTTCTGGCTTTAGCAGGCCAATGATGGGGCTATCCGGAGACTGGGATAACGACCATGGTACCAGGCAGTCTCGGTGTGCGGATGCAACGGGATCATCCGAGCCATGAGTTGGGGGGAGATGAAAGTTATTGCACCGATTAACGAGGTCAAGAAAAGACAAGTTGGATTTCGAATCTCGGGTCTGACCGCCCTCCATTGCTGGTTGTTGATTAGGGTTCTGATACAACGACGGCGCCTTTCCATCGTAGCATGTGATCGGCTGGTCCAAGCTGGAAGTCGGACTCTTTCATTCAACTAAAACCCCCCATCGCAGTATTATCCCGCATACCAGCACCGCTGATAGAACAGAGTACCACCCGTACACGCGAACCAAGACTCGAGAACTCTGTGATAGAATCTGGGCTGGCTGCGCTGAGTCGGCGGGGCACGGGCCACGGAAGCCGTCCACGAACCCTCACCTAGATAACTCGGGATTAAGAATCCGTTCCGATCAAATGGATCCCTTTAATATGGAAAGCTGGACAACCGTGCTCTCCCGGATCAAAAAATTGCCACGTGAACATCTAAATTAAGGCATATGTTCCTACGGGACCTCAGACACTCAGGGATGAATATCTATGTTACCATATCTAGTCCAGTAGGTACACTATAATTCGCTGTGGGCCAAGACACATTTGAAATCCAAAAGCGCGACAAGAAAACAAAAACAGTAGAATACACTGTGTCACATATCAATATCCTCATCTTCATCCAAAGGCTCCTCATCAGAGAATGCTGTGATGATAAGGGGAGGGATGTCCATTTCACCAGTATTGTTGTGCTCATCATCTGCGCTGTGCTCACACTCGACATCCAGCTGATCTAACGCATGGTGATGTTCTTCCTCTAGAAAAATCCATATTAGTATATTTAAAACTAAAATCTTGAGTGAATGAGCATATGAAGGCCACGACCGTTGCCTACATCAGCACTTTGTCCTCTCGACTGTGGTGACTGCACAGACTGTGGACAGACCCGACAGACCAACAGTCGCCACAGTAAAGTGACTGTCAAAAGACATGTCACTTATGTGTACAGCCCACACCAAG
>JBBPMH010000435.1:0-27046 GCA_038090235.1 Pulveroboletus ravenelii
CATTAGTAAGTCCAGGAACATATTCCGGACTATAAAAGCCTTGTATTAGGTTTTGAAATGGATCTTCCTACCTTCGGACCTTTTCCTTCCCTTCACCGATTATCATCCCGGAGAGTGACCTAGTCGTTCCCCAGGTCCCCCTAGCCATTGGGAACACCACCATTTGCAGTCCAGAGCCTCCCTTGGGTTGAGTCTACACTCGCCCCCTACTAGTCCTCCTGACCTCCCAGTCAGGATTGCTGTTCTTTACCGTTCTGTCTGGCCCAACAAGCCACTCCCACCGCTCCCCAGATCGCCCTGCCTCAGACGGGTTTCCAAAGTGTCCAACCTGCACCTGAGAAGCACGTTGGAACGTTTGGCGGACGAGGAATACCCATGGATATCAACAAGGCCCGTGCGGAAGGAAAATGCTTCCGGTGTGGAAAACCATGGCCGTGCCTGGAACACGCTCGCCCCCCTTGACCAAGAATGCGCTACATCAAGTTCAAAGGGGCTAAGATCTTTTACCAGTCGGCTGAGGAGCTGGCTGAGGCTATGAAGGTGGTGGAGAAAGATGAGAAGGGTTTTGGGGACAACAAGTAGATAATGGCCATTCTATCTCGTCGACACTTAGTTCATGTGCTTTTGTTATTTCGACTGGTTCGAATAAATTCTCTGTTTTAACCGTTGAAGAAGCAAGTGAACCAAAGGCCCCAATAAAAATTCTCTCTAAACCAACCGTTCTGCTGATAAAAAGGGACGATGTTACTATCCCCTTGCCTCAACGAGGATCAGAAGGAGCGGCAGGATATGACCTCTTTGCTGCCGAAACTATAACAATACCCGCTCATGGGCAATCTCTCGTGTCCACTAAATTGCATATGGCAATTCCTCTGGGACATTATGGTCGAATTGCACCTCAGTCTGGCCTAGCTGTAAAAGCTTCTTTAACCACTGGAGCTGGTGTCATTGATAGCGACTATCGGGGGGAGGTGAAGGTACTACTAGTAAATCAGTCAGACACTCCTTTCCTTGTCAAAGTGTGAGAATGGATAGCACAGTTGATCCTTGAAAAAATTTCCACTCCCCCTGTAACAGAGGTAGACGAGTTGGATACTACCCAGAGAGACCAAAAAGGTTTTGGCAGTACTGGAACCACCAAGATAAGAAGTCATAGACGTGGTCAATGGAAGAATACGGTAGATCCTTGGTCTCTACGGTGGATCCAGGAACAAACTAAAGGAGATCAAAAAAGGGCTCTCCAACATATTCGGTCCTTTGTACATGAACAAAGACTACCAGAGGTAGATGAATCATTGGTAAGGGATCTGCAAACAATGACAGATGAAGAATCCCTATGGATCCTACGTGATCTCCAAAAGAAACCAAGATTCAAGAAAGCCTCAGAGAGGAGGCGGTCTCGGAACTCACTGGAAATTCCAGTCCAACTCAAACAAGACTCGGGAGAAATCCTGGAGGGAAAGGCCCTAATTGACTCCGGATGTACTGGATCTTCCATCGATGAGGAATTTGTAAAAGAAAAAGGGATGGACACTCATCCATTACCTTGGCCAGTTAAAGTCTACAACACAGACAGGACATTAAATGCTGGAGGAGAAATCACCAAGTTCATGATAGTCGAGTTGCACATCCTGGATCATTCGGAAAAAATCGCGCTCGCAGTAACGAACCTGGGACCCAATACTATCTTCCTCGGACATGACTGGCTGAAAATTCACAATCCTTCTATCGACTGGACCATGGGTCGATTGGAATTTCGCTGTGAAGAAGATCATCTTCCAGCTCTAGGAGATTGTGAAGAAGAAGACGACAAGCAAGAATACCGTTACTTGGAAGGAGACCAACTGTTCCAGTTAGACACTGACTCCTACTTGCGAAATACGTCCACAGAAATAGCCACAAAGGAGTTTGTCAAGAAGGAAAAGAAAACTTTCGAACAAGCCGCTCCCTCATACATACACGATTTCACAGACGTCTTTGCAAAAGAGTTGTTTGACAAACTCCCTCCTTGACGACCATGGGATCACGCTATTGAACTCCTGCTGGGAGATCATGTAGTGGATTGTAAAACCTATCCTTTGGGACCAGGGGAACAACAGGAGCTAGACGCCTTTTTGGAAGAAAACTTAAAGTTGGGAAGAATAAAACCGTCCAAGAGTCCTTTTGCTTCTGCCTTCTTCTTCATCAAAAAAAAGGACGGACGTCTTAGACCCGTGCAGGACTACTGAAAACTCAATGCCATCACCATCCGCAATCGATATCCACTCCCTCTCATCAATGAGCTCGTCGATAAGTTAAAAAGCGCTAAGTACTACACAAAGTTCGATGTACGGTGGGGATATAATAACGTCCGGATGAAAGAAGGCGATGAATGGAAAGCTGCCTTTCGGACAAACAGAGGTCTTTTCGAACCACTGGTCATGTTCTTCGGTTTAACCAACTCCCCGGCTACATTTCAAACAATGATGAATTCCCTGTTCAAAGAACTCATCGACTGAGGAGTCATGGTCATCTACATCAATGACATCATGATCTTTACAAAAACACTCGAAGAACACCGACAAGTGGTACAGGAGGTACTGGCCATTCTCAGACGAGAACACCTATATCTATGCCATAACAAATGTGACTTTGAAGTTCAGGAAACAGAGTTCCTGGGCCTAATCGTCTCACAAGACAGGGTGAAAATGGAACCAAAGAAGGTTCAGGCAATCATGGATTGGCCAACCCCTAAAAACAGAAAAGAGTTATGGGGTTTCCTGGGATTCCTTAATTTCTATCGAAGATTTGTCAAGAACTTCGCCCAGATAGCCCAACCTCTCAATGCTCTTACCTCAGACAAGAAGGACTTCATATGGATGGAAGATTGTCAACAAGCTATGGACCAACTGAAGACAACACTTACTTCAGCCCCAGCGCTGGCAATGCCAATTGATGATGCTCCCTTCCGTGTCGAAACCGATGGATCAGGCATAGGAGTAGGTGCCATCCTCTCCCAACTTCAAAATGGAGTTTGGCATCCAGTCGCGTTCATCTCACGGTCCCTCAATGATGCAGAACGCAATTACCATGCTGCAGATTTGGAAATGTTGGCTGTCATCTTCGCCATGGCTGAATGGCGGCATTATCTTATGGGGGCTCTACACCCATTCGAAATTCTGGTGGATCACAAAAATCTGGAATTTTTTCAGAAACCACAGGATCTGTCTCAGCGTCAAGCTCGCTGGAATCAGATTCTCCAGGAATACGATTTTACTTTCCTGCACCATCCGGGGAGGACCAATCCTGCCGATCCTCTGTCCTGGAGGCCAGATTTTGAAAAGGGGGTGAATACTGATAATAAGCAGCAAATCCTACTCCCAGATCGATACTTCAATGAGGAAAAAGACATACGAGCCTTCTTCTTCTCTCCTCGATCGGAAGTCAGAGCCCTTCAAACCGATGTAAAAACTCAAATAGCTCAATATCAATCCAAGGTGGAAACAAGAGTCCAAGAAGGGTTGATGAAACAAGGATCCAAATGGAGTCGAAAAGAAGGACTCATATGTTGGGAAGAGCTGTTATACGTTCCACCAATCAAAGAACTCAAAGAGCGGATTATCCAAGAAAACCATGATCACCCAATTGCTGGTCACCCAGGTATTCATCGAACAAAAAACTTAATCATGACAAAATACTACTGGCTGGGACTCTGGAAAGACGTGGAGTGTTACATACAAGGGTGTGACAAATGTCAGAAGGTCAAGAATTGGACAGCCCCAGCTCAAACCCCCTTACACCCTAATGAAATTCCAAACGCTCCTTGGGAAATAATATCGGTAGACATCATTGGTCCCTTACCAGAATCCAAAGGAAAAGACGCAATCTTGACCGTGGTAGATTGATTTTCAAAGATGGTACACTTGTTTCCGATATCATCTTCCATTACGGCCAAAGGGGTGGCAACGGTATTCAGGGATCATGTTTTCAAACTACACGGAACTCCAAAGAAGGTCATATTGGACAGAGGGCCTCAGTTTGTCTCAAAATTCATGACAGACTTATATGCCCTGTTGAAGATACAGGGGAATCCCTCTATGGCCTATCACCCACAAACTGACGGACAATCGGAACGAATAAACAGTGAAGTAGAAACATATCTTCGGCTGTACGTGAATCACAAGCAGAACGACTGGACAGACTGGCTACCTATCACTGAGTTTGCGCACAATCAAAATGTTTTGTCCGCAACCGGTTTCTCTCTGTTTCTGTTAAATTATGGACAACAACCCCAAATAGCAGAAGACACATGGAGAAAGGTTCCTAACGAGGAAGCTTCAGAGTTCGTACAAAGGATGAAAGAAGCACAGGAGAAGGCAAAAGAGGCCTTGAAAAAAGCAGCGGATCAAATGAAAAAGGCATACAACAAACACGCTCGTACTACCCCGGAGTATAAAGAAGGGGACTTGGTACTTCTGGACAGGAAACACATTCGATCAGATCGACCTACTAAGAAGCTGGAAGAGAAATGATATGGTCCTTTCAAAGTAAAAAGAAAGATAGGACCGTCGGCTTATGAACTGGACATTCCTCGAACATGGAGGGGTATCCATCCAGTATTCCACACTTCCCACTTATGGCCGTATCATCTAGGGCAATTCCCATCCCAACAAGTCTCAACTCCTCCTCCTCCAGTCATTATTAAACAAAAAGAAGAGTACGAAGTTGAAAAGGTCATAGACTCTCGAAAAAGACAAGGAAAAACTGAATACCTCGTACATTGGAAAGGATATCCACGAGAAGAAAGGACTTGGGAACCAGAGGAACATCTGAAGAACGCTCCAACCACTCTTTACAAATACTGACATGATAACCCCCTCGCCATTCGCACGATGGATGAATCAGTGTGCGACTGTGATACCTGCCTTTTTAAGGCTCCCTTATTCCTCACTCCTGACTTCAAGTCTTTCGCCACCTCTCTCGTAAAATTCCCCACTTCCTGTTTTGAACTTCCTCCTGCTGCTCCGGAGGATCAGCCTTGAAAAGGGGGTAATGTCACGACCCTACTTTAACCCACTTTATCACTTCACATTTCACATCTTTCACAATCTCATTTCTGTTTCCCTTTCACTCTTTCACGCACTTCACGTAGTCACTATCTCATTTCTCCTTTCTTTCACATACTCACCTTATCAGGGTATAGGGTAAGAAACAAGTATATAAAGCCCTTGTATTGTACTAGATATGGCACGCTTGAATTCTCATCCTTTTTCCTTTCTCTCTTTCTTGAGCTCTTCGCTTAAGTTGGAGTCTTGATAATGATAGAATGGTATTTTTTTAAGTAAAAGAGAGAGATCATATGCTGGTAGTGGTTGAAAACAAAGAAGTGTGGGAGCTAATTCAAACTCAGATATAATGTTTACATGTGTATATTTGTTTGTAAGCCAAATAAATACTAACTATCCTACTATTTACCAGAGATTCTACTACCAGTATCAAAAGGTGCAAAACTGTTACAATGACATATGTGGATTAAAATGGGTATATCTCCATAGCATTCACACAGGGTCATATAACTCAGGGACAACATTTGTAGCCAAGGGTTAGTAGTTCCCATGCCTCCACCAAAGCTAAGTGAAATTCCCACACTCTCAGATACTATATCACATATACTGTTACAATTTGCTTGTATAAGCATGTGACCCCTATTCTTTTTCCTAATAGCACATCCCATGACACCAATCATACCCCTTAGGCTCATCACTGAACCCACACTTGTAACTGCTATCCTAACACCACCGGATTATCCATATCTACAATGGACACTCCTCAAACTCTCCCTGTCTCTGCCCACCTAGCATAACCTGCTGACAGATTATGTCTACACCACCAAAGGCATCTCCCATGACTCAGTCACACCTTCCCAGCTGTTTCTTCATATTTCTCTGAATTCCTCTCTTCATCATTTTCACTTAGTCATTGAACCCTAGATCCCCCTATCTGATCCTTTTCCATTGGCCTCATATCTCTATTACTCATCACTCCTTTTTCACCATTCGTCATCTGACTCATTTGATTCCTAAGCCTTGTTTACTCTCTATTACTCTTCATTTATCTCCCTTTGTTCACACCCTGTATATAAACCTGCCTCATAGGTATACTATTTCCCAGCTTAGACCTACTCAGCAATATACCTTCTTGTCTCCTCTCATGTCTTCACTCTACACTCAAGTGAGTGCTCCACTCATACCCTCAGCTCTCTGCTAGCAAGTCACTAGGCAGAATCCTTGACCTTGAAACTATCATTGGCTAGTTGCCAGGTGAACCCTTGATCTTGCAAGTTGCAGGCTATGTTCTTTGTCCTCAATATATGGTAGCCATCAGCTGACCATCTTCCTTGTCCTCAACCTTTAGCCAAGTCCACATTCGACCCTTCAGAATCGAGCATAACATATATTACAAAAGTACCAAATACTATAACAGTTTTGCATCTCACTGTATAGTGAGATCAGTGGATGTGGTAAGTTTCTTTACCATCTTGGCTTTTTCCCAGGCCTGCCAATCTGAATAGGTAGGGAAGCAGCTTCTGTTCCAGTCACCCAGATAGTCATATACAGTGACTCCAAAAACCATTCCAATGTTTGGTAATTTTGTAATGTACATAAAATAGCGGTTGTAGGCGTGGGAATCCCGCTTAGCGTTGGTGGGACCATATGATGTACTAACTCTTGGCTACCTACTGACATAATAATTATGTAATTTGGCCCAGGGAATGCAGAGATACATTCATTTTAAAACAGGATATCATTGGAACAGTTTTTGAGCTTTTTATATGATCTATAGGATTTCAGTAAAACAAAGGAATATTGATGCTACAAACAAAAATACACATATAAATATAATGTCTGAGCTTGAAATAGATCTCACACTTCTTTGCTTTCAATCATTACCATCATGCAATCTCTCTTTACTACTTAAAAAAACACTATTCTCTCTTAGCTTGATTCTGGCCATTCTATTTGCTCTATTGCATCTAGAACAGGTGTAGGCATTTCCACTATCTCCAGACTTCATTCCAAGGAGTGTTCTACCCTTTAAAAGTCTACTGGAGGTTGTCCATCCAAGCTTTCTCCTACAAATATTTATTATACTCAGCATCTTATTATCTCTGGAAAAGCTAAGACTGCTGTTCAGGTGACCAAAACACTCTCCAATATCATCAACCAGCCTCTCTCTACCAATACAGTTCACCTTCACTTGAAAAAAGCTGGTATGAAGGCTGTAGTCAAGTCCAAACATCCTCTTCTCTCTGCTAGGTATCAGGTAGTGAGTAGCAAAAGGAACATAATGAGTAAGATGGGAATACAAGTCTGATATAAGAGAATCAGATGAGGAGTAGTCAGTCCAAATGACTAAGCAAGGAAAAACAAGGGTAAACAATGGAAATGTAAGGGAATGTAAGTAAAACATAACAGATTGGACTTATATATGTATATGAGGGCAGAGGTGGTACAATATATATAAGACCATAGTATCAGAGGTGGAACAAAGAGGCTAAGCACTAAGCAAGGAATGGAGTCTAAGTGAGGAATATAAACTAAGCAAAGAATATATTGTAAACAGAGAATACAGAGACAGAGTAATATAACCAGCAACTGATCAAGTACTAACCAGCACTGCAATCAGAGCAGAGTCAGAGTTATAGTGCAGAGTGTCAGAGAGAAGAGAAAAACATCTAAGTACAAAGTGAAGCAAGCAGAATTGCCTGTGAAGTGAGCAGAGTTGTCATGGTCATGACTACCACCCCCAGTTCAACTCTTCATGCCCTTTATGTTCCTAACCCCTTTTATGCCCCTATTGGCTGTTATGCTCAATTCCAAAGGGTCAAACATTGACTTGGCTAAGGACTTTGGATGAGGAGATGTGGTCAGCATATGCTACCACAAGACAGGGGACAAAGGACACAGCTTGCAAACAGCAGGGTCAAGGGTTTGCCCAATTAATGGTTAGCAAGTGGATAAAGGGTTCTGCCCAACAAACAGTTAGCAGGGGACAAAGGATAAGGGTCTGAGCAGAGCACTCACTTAGGTGTAGAGTGAAGACTGTCACGACACTGATTTTTGGCTTATACCCCTATCTATTCTATACCCTATCTTATCTTATCTTTCCCTTTTATCTTATCTATACCTCATTCTGTTCCTGGTCTAGGTCATTCTCTGTGACGTCATGCTTTGGTCAGCATTATGTCATTGCTACATCACACTATGTCATTCTATTCTAGGGCGTAGGGCTTATCTGGGCTTAGGGTTAGTTCAGGGTCTTATGCTTCTCTTCCATTCTATTTAATCTCCATTCTGCTTCTTTATTCATTTCCACTTCTTCTATTGTTATAGAGTTTCTCTGGGTTTAGGGCATATTATGTAACATACACATGTATAGTAGTATTTAACCAGTATTCATAGGATGTACCTACTCATACTTGGAATTCTCATCCTTCTGCTCTTGTTCTCACAGACATTAGTAGCCACAGGCCTTCTTTGGTTGTTCACTTTGAGCCACCCGAAATTGATCCCTGATATAATTCCAAGTATATTCCTTGACACTGGGTATAGTTGAGGCCCCCTGTCATTCCCTTTCCGCCCTCCTCCTGCCTAGGCTTTGTTGCTGTTTGGCCTCTCCTGCTTTTTTCACCCTCTGCCTAGCAATGCATTTTGCCTCTTGCTAGTTCCCCTCTTTTGTCAAAAAACTGGTGTAGGTGGAAGTGCAGTCTCCCTATACTGTCATCGTTACCCTGAGCACGGTCTCTGCTCCCTTCTGCTATTGTGCCATGTCCATTGTCTGGAGCCTGCCTTAGCAAAAACTTTTGTTTTAGCGATGCCCATTGTGTTGGCCTCACTGCCGTATCACAAATGAGTGCTAGCTTTGTTCTATCCATGTGTAGGCTTCCACTGCCGTTTCACAGGAAGTATCACTGGTTATCATCACCACCCTTCTTGCAGAAGTAAACTACTCCTTCTTTTACAGTTGCTATGAGTGCGTTGAGTTTTTATCTGCCTCACAAGAGTTTGTGTCACAAGAAAAATATTAAAACCCGAATAAGCAAAATTGAGAAGATGCTTGGCCTGTCCTCAGTAAGACGTAAAAAGACTAGAAGTCTGACCCACTCACGGGTGATGCTAAGCAACATCACAAAAACTGCTTATTTGCTGTTTGAAGAATTCAATCCGAGAATGGCAATGGTGTGACTTTCCAGAATGAGTTACCCAGTGTAGAGCACAGTGCGTCTCTATGTTTATATTCACTATGTTTCAACCGGTACAGTGCCCCCACATACTCACCTTTCTATTCCGTTTGATATCTGTTTACATTTACTTACCGCTTCCTTACATATGACTGACTGGACTACCAGACTACTACCGGACTACTACTGGACCCTGGGCAGTACCTTGTGCTGCGTTGGCGGCTTCACTTCGTTACCTTCAGGTACTGTTTATGCTTCCCTCTTGACTTTTATCCTTTATTTCCACCATTTCCTTCATTCCTTGACGACACGGACTACACTTCCACTACTACCACCGACGTCTCGGACTATTTAGTTGTTCTACCGTACCTTACAGAGTCCCGGGAATGCCCGGACTATAAGGAATGTACCTAGTCCTGAATAGGACAGCTCCCTTTTGGCTCACAACTATCGTCTACTGTTTGACCGACTGCTCAACGCTCACCATTCACCGTCACCGTTACTGTCTTCCACCGTTCACCGCACTGTTTTCCATTGCTCATCGCTCTGCTAGTCCGCCCGGATTACCGGAATACAGGTATCATCAGTCTGGAGTCCTCATCTACTCACCTCCCCTTCTCTGAGTCCCTTTAGGGTCGAGCGCACCGCGCCCCTAGACCCACTCACCACTCGTCCTGCCCCCTACAGCCAGGATTAGTGTTCTTCAACTGGAGCCCACCGCGAGGGACTCACAAAGGGGTTCCAGATGAAGTCTCTGTCCTACCGCACGCTGTCTCGAACTTGAAGAATTGCTCTTGGACTTTCGGAATCTAGACATCTCTAAAGATTCTAGTTTCTTTCAACAAGTTTTGTCTCCCGACACTTGTTATAACAGTGCTGACCTTCCAGATTCCGCTGATCTCAGAATCAGTTACTCCGTGGATACCCAATCAGATCTGTCATCGGCTACCGGAAGTTGCTTAGATCTGCCACTGTCTACCTCAGCTCCTTTGTCTACACTGTCCCGCATTGCACACCGATCCTCGGTGGTTGTTAACACCGGTGGATCACATTGTTTCCAAGACACCATAGCTGACCGGTCCAACCTAAGCGATCCACTTCCCGGAGCATTTATACCCTCCATGCTGCAGAGGCAAGGGGAGGATCCCTTCCTGTTTTCCTCACCTCTTACACCACTCTCCTCAGACCGTTCCACATCACCGTGTACCCCTTCTGAATCATCATCATCTTCCTCATCATTTTCTGCTCCGTCCTTATCCTTCCTAGTCAGTCAAACTCCCTCCGGACCGCCTGACCTGCTAGACTGTCTGGCTCTGCCAGCTGTTGCCCCGCCCTCACTGCCATCAGTTATCCAACCCCGTCTGATTCACCCAATGGCTGACCAAGTCATTATGATGCCCATATGGGGCACTCAGAATGCTCCTAAGTTTGATGGGAAAACCCCCGCGCTCTTACCTGCCTTTTTAGAGGATGTAGGTGAACTCGGAGATGCCACCGGTATCATGGATGCTCAGAAGATCTGAGCAGCAATCTGGTATGCTGACCTAGAGGAGTCCGAAGGTTGGAGGCTCCTTGATGAAGCCACTGCTGACCCTGTGTCCTGGGATGACTTTGTAACCGCGGTCAAAAAGATGTACCCTGGTTGCAAAGGTGGTGCTAATCATTATTGCCGTGCTGACATCCAGTATTTGGTACAGGAAGCCCGTGCCAAGCAGATCCAAACTCTAGAGAAGTTCGGTGACTACCAGCACAAGTTCCAGAAGATCGCCCAGACCCTCCTTGCTAACTGGAAGTTCTTGGAACTGGACCGGGATGCTCTCTTTTTCACCAGACTCCTGGCTGATTTAGGGGGATTGGTCCGCCAACGTCTCCTGATAACAAGGAGTGACCACCATCCAAATGACCCATATTCCATAGCATACGTGAAAGAAGCTGCTAAGTTTCTGCTTACAGGATCAGCTCTCCCCCAAGACTTGCCGGCCCTGACAGGCCAGCCCTATTTCCCTGCCTGGGTGGCGCCAATGTTGCAGCCGGCCCCGGCGGCCACTCAACCGCCACTACAGGCCCCAGTTAAGCAGGAACAGCTTGCAACATGACGTACAGCTCACTCCGGCTGCGCTTTCTGCTTGGATATTTCCCATTTCATTAGAAACTGTACCCTTGTGGATGCTTACATCCAGGCAGGGAAAGCTATCCGTGATGCAAGCGGACGTTTAAGCCTTCCGGATGGGAGCCGTATTCCCCGTATCCCAGGAACTACTCGTCTTAAGGATTGTTTGGATCACTTACACCAACAGGCCACCGCTGGTCCGTCTACTACGGTCACCACCGGTCTCCTAACCCTTGTAGCTCCGAAGACAGATGCTGTCTTGGACATCGACCTGTCGGTCTTTATGACTCCGGTAACAAGGGAATGGGGTGCTGACGACAGTCCAGACACGGATTATCCTGACTTCCAGCCATATATCGCTCAAGCCTGGGCTAATTTCCAGGCAGATAAGGCCAAGGACAAGAGCAAACGTGTCTGCTTTGATGGTGTAGAGATCCGGAAGCCCGCTTGCCCCTCTCCTCATTCAGCCTCTGTGTCCGAAGAGATTTTGTCGCTGACTGTGCAGGCTGACCGGGTTCCTACCCCTGGTCCGTCCAGGTCTACTGCTGTTCCCTCTCTGTCCGCTGTGTCCGCTGCTTAGCCTCAAGTCGTTCCTACCCCTTCATTCACGGTTCCTAGACCTCCGACTCCAACCCCATCCAATGTTGTTCTGCCTCGCCAACTGCCCCCAACAGTCTCTGCCACTGCCCCCACCAGGCAGTTCCATTACTCTTTCCCTCTCGAAGATGAGAATGCTCCCAAGCGTATCCTGGACAGGGTCCTTTCAGCAACTGTGCTGGTCCCTGTCAAGGAGCTCCTCTCTGTCACCCCGGAGGTCCGGAAACAGATCCGGGACCTCTCCGTGACCAAGCACATTCCAGTTTCCTCTAATATTGTTCATGTTAACGAATTCGCAGACTATGAGCTTTCTGGACATGACCCCAGGGCGGTAGGCCGCCACTTCGGGGGTTGCATCGAACGCAATGAGGAAGGTCTTATAGTCGCTCACCACAGTATTCTGCTCCGGTCCCTCGAAGCTAAGGTATCCGGTACTGACCGGACTATCTCAGGCGTCCTTGACTCTGGGTCCGAGATCATTGCTATGCCTAAGTGGGTGTGGGAGTCCCTTGGACTACCGGTCCAGTCCAACTATCGGATGAATATATCCAACACCAACACGACCATCCAGCCAACGATCAGAGTTGTGGAGAACCTGCGTCTAGACTTCAGAGCCAGAGCAGTCTCGCTTCAGGTTCAAGTCGTTCCTCATGCTAATTTTGACCTACTTCTCAGACGTCCCTTCCACTGTTTGCTTAGCACTATCACGGATGATTTCCCGGATGGAGCTCAGACCATCACCCTCCAGGATCCTAATACCGGAAAGGAGTATCAACTCCCTACCAAGCCCTGGACAGAAGGCTGCCCACGCTGTTAGTGCAGTCTATTCTGTTCCCAGCATGAGGCTATGGTAGAAGTGGGTTTTTAGGTTTCGATGATCCACCGACTGGTTGGGGAGATTCCCAAGCCCTATTTACATCCCTCACTCCGTTGCCTGTCTGTCCATCGCCCCCTTTGTCTCCAGTTTCATTCTTTGTCTCCATACCGCCCACTTTCTTTAGTCTGGTCTGGACGGTGTCAGCACGCCGAGTGCTTGCCTGTCGCCGGTCTCCACTCTACGATTTTCTATCCTCTACGCAGACCGCTTTATCCCCCTCTACTGTGTCCGCCTTTCTTTCTACATATACTCCTTCTGCTTTTCCTTGTTCTTGGGCCTACAAGCCTGTCGCTAAAAAGGTCCGGCCGGTCATGGCCCCTCTCGAGGAGGGGTACTGTGTCCTTTGCCAGTTGCCAGATGATCCTCTTGCTGGACTTTTGCCGTTACCTACTAACCCTCCAGACTTCGTCCCGGGGGTCCACTTCACACAGGAGTGCGCCGATGCACTCAACCTCGATCCCGCCGACTGGCTATGGCCAGAAGAGCTCAAGCTGGTCCGGTGGATTGTCCTCAACCATGAGTTGGCTTTTGCTTGGGTTTCAACTGAGCGGGGCCGCTTGGACGAGAGGTACTTTCCTCTGGTCAAGATTCCTACCATCCCCCACATGCCATGGGTCCTCCGCAATATCCCAATCCCTCCGTCCACCTGGGACCAGGCCATCCAGATCATCAAAGACCAGATTGCCTCTGGCATGTACGAACTGTCCATTGCCACATACCGGTCCTGCTGGTTTTGCATCTTGAAGCAGGACGGTAAGACACTCCGGTTGGTCCACGACCTTCAACCCCTCAACGCCGTCACCATCTGGGATTCCTCGGTCCCTCCTTTCGTCAAACATCTCACCGAGTCATTCGGCGGCTATGCGGTCTATGGTATGATGGACCTGTTCGCCGGCTATGACCAGTGCCCGCTCCATATGGACTCCTGGGACATGACCACGTTTGGTAGTCTGCTGTGGCCACACTGTCTTACCACTATTCCGATGGGCCATACTAATGCGATCCAGATTTACCAAGCCAATATGTCTTTTATTTTGCAGGATGAAATCCCCCACCACACCATGCCGTTTATCGATGACCTTCTGGTCAAGTTGGAACAGACCCGGTACCAGTGTCCAGATGGCTCATATGAGACCATCCCAGACAATCCGGGCATCCGGAGATTTATTTGGAATCACCTTGTCATCATTCACCGTATTTTGCAGCACCTCCAGAATGTCGAGGCCACCATGTCTGCCAAGAAGTTTGTGCTCGCTGCCCCAGATGCTATGATTGTTGGGCACAAGTGCACCTTCAAGGGCCGAGTGCCTCACGAAACTCGGATTCAGAAGATTCGTGACTGGCCCGAGTGCCAGACCGTCACCCATGTCCACGGGTTCCTCGGGACCTGCGGTGTGGTCCATATTTTTATCCGTAATTTTGCTGCTATTGCCCACCCGTTGGTTAACCTGACCCAGAAGGGTGTCCCTTTCGAATGGGGTGACACCCAGAGGGAGGCTATGACTCATCTGAAGGATGAGATTATAAAGTCCCCCACGCTCCGCTGCTTGGACTACGAGTCTGGCCGGGAAGTCGTTCTTGCTGTTGACACCTCGGTCATAGCAGTCAGCTTTATTCTGTCGCAGGAAGGTGAGGATGGCCACTGGTATCCAAACCAGTTTTGTTCCATTAGCTTGACGAGTGTCGAAAGCCGGTACTCCCAGGCTAAGCTCGAGTTATATGGCCTCTTCTGTGCCCTCTGGGCAGTGCACATTTTTATTTTTGGTGTCACTAACCTCGTTGTAGAAATGGACGCTAAGTACATGAAGGGAATGATTAACAACCCGGACCTCCAGCCAAACGCAACCATCAATTGCTGGATCACTGGGATTCTGTTGTTTCATTTTTCCCTTCGCCATGTCCCTGCAGACTGTCATACTGGACCAGACAGTCTGTCTCGTCGTCCTCCCTCTGACTCTGATCCTCCAGAGGCCGACGACGTGGAGGACTGGCTGGATGACTCGTATTCATTCAGCATCTTTCTTCTCAACGACCGCCTCCTGCCCTATGCCGTCTCCTCTGTCCAGTCTGGTCCGTCTGCCCAGCTGGACTGTCGCCCCTCCGTCTCCCCCACCATCCTGTCCATCTCCGTTCTCGCTGTCCCTCCACCTGCCTGCATGTCATGTTTTGAATCCCCCATTCTGGCTCTGGATTCTACTCCGGACCCTCCTGTTATCCCCTGGTCTGCAAAAGCCATCACCTGTGACGCCCAGTGAAGAACACTGATCCTGTCTGTAGGGGGCAGGACGAGTGGTGAGTGGGTCTAGGGGCGCGGTGCGCTCGACCCTAAAGGGACTCAGAGAAGGGAAGGTGAGTAGATGAGGACTCCGGGCTGATGATACCTGTATTCCGGTAGTCCGGGCGGACTAGCAGAGCAATGAGCAATGGAAAACAGTGCAGTGAATGGTGGAAGACAGTAATGGTGACAGTGAATGGTGAGTGTTGAGCGGTCGGTCAAACGGTAGACGGTAGTTGTGAGCCAAAAGGGAGCTGTCCTATTCAGGACTAGGTACATTCCTTATAGTCTGGGCATTCCCGGGACTCTGTAAGGTATGGTAGAATGACTAAATAGTCTGAGACGTCAGTGGTAGTAGTGGAAGTGTAGTCCGTGTCGTCAAGGAATGAAGGAAATGGTGGAAATAAAGGATAAAAGTCAAGAGGGAAGCATAAACAGTACCTGAAGGTAATGAAGTGAAGCCGCCAACGCAGCACAAGGTACTGCCCGGGGTCCAGTGGTAGTCCGGTGATAGTCCAGTAGTCCGGTCAGTCATATGTAAGGAAACGGTAAGTAAATGTAAACGGATATCCAACGGAATAGAAGGATGAATAGGTGGAGGCACTGTACCGGTCTGAATATACGAGATATAAACATAGAGACGCGCTGCGCTCTACACCGGATCTGCCTTATCCAGGCCTTTCTCGTTTCTCGCCTCCGTCCCCCTGACCTTTCAGATGCCGAGTTCCTCTCCTTCGTGCACTTGGCCACGAAGTTCTTTGTCCTCAATGATTCCCTGTGGCGTTGAGAGCCACACGGTTGCCACCAGTTGGTCGTCCTGGAGCCACACCGGTATGGATTAATTCAGGAGGCTCACAATGGCCTTGGACACAAAGGTGTCTACTCAGTCCGTGCCCGGTTGCTGCTCTGCTTCTGGTGGCCGATGCTGGTCGACGATGTCAAGTGGTTTGTCTGGACCTGCCACGAGTGTCAGGTCTGGCAAACAAGCCATTTCCATATCCCGCCGTCCATCTCCGTCATCGGGGGTCTATTTCATAAGGCACACCTGGACACCATGTTGATGCCCCGATCCAGGGGCTACCGATACATTGTCCAGGCCCGTTGTGCTCTGACCGCTTACCCAGAGTGGTGGATGCTCTGCTCGGAGTCCGCTGCTGCTCTGGTGTCCTTTATTTTTAAGGACCTCCTCTGCCGGTGGGGTCCCCTTTCCGATCTCGTTACTGACAATGGCCCCGCATTTATTCAGGCTGTCGAGCTCTTGTCCACCAAGTATAATATCTGGCACATTCACATCTCCCCCTATAACTCCCAGGCCAATGGCATCGTCGAGCATCGGCACTTCGATGTCTGGGAGGCCATCGTTAAAACTTCCCAGGGGGGGGAGTTGCGCTGGCATACCACCACTCACTCCATCTTTTGGGCCGAGTGCGTTACCATGCTCCTGTCATGACAGTGATTTCAGTCTATACCCCTATCTATCCTTTTCCTCTTATCTTATCTATACCTTGTTCCGTTCCTGGTCTAGGTCATTTCCCTGTGACATCATGCTTTGGTCAGCATTGCGTCATCACTACGTCACACTACGTCATTCCATTCTAGGGCATAGAGCTTATCTGGGCTTAGGGTTGGTTCAGGGTCATTATGCTTATCTTCCATTCCTTCGCTTCTATTTAATCTCCATTCTGCTTCTTTATTCTATTTCCGCTTCTTCTATTGTTATAGGGTTTCCATGGGTCTAGAACATATTATGTAACATACACATGTATAGTAGTATTTGTAGGATGTACTTACTCATACTTGGAATTCTCATCCTTCTGCTCTTGTCTTCACCGACATTAGTAGCCACAGGCGTTTTTTGGTTGTTCACTTTGAGCCGCCCGAGATTGATCCCTGATAGCTCCGGTCTACAGGTTTGTCACCATATTTCATGGTGCATGGAGTCGAGCCACTTTTTCCATTTGACCTCACCAAAGTCACATTTCTTGTCCCTCCACCTGACACTGACCCTCTATCCCCATCCGGCCTGATCGCTTGGAGAGCCCGCCAGCTCCAAAAGCATCAGGAGGATCTAGAGTCAATCCGGGAACGAGTTCTCAAAGCTTGTTTTGAGTCCTCCAAGCACTTCAAAGCCGCGTTCAAGAACCGGATCAAGGACTTCAACTTCTGTCTGGGAAGTTTGGTTCTAGTCCGGAATACGCACGTCGAAAAAGAGCTAAACTGGAAGATGAAGCCGAGATATCTCGGACCAATGGTTGTCCTTCGCTGGACTGCCAGAGGTTCGTACCTCTTGGCCGAGTTGGATGGGGCAGTCTCTAAGCTTTGTTATGCCGCTTTTTGTCTCATCCCTTATTACCCCCGATTCCGGTCTAACATTCCGGTCACCAAGTTGACCGGTCTAGTCGATGAAGACCTGGATCGTATGGCAGGGGAAGATGTGGATAAGCCGGCCAACGAAGACATGGACGCATTTGACCTCGAATAACATTTATACTGCCCAGGGCTTCCATTCTGCTCTCCTGTTTCACCCCGGGCTTAGACCAGTGTCTGTTTCACCCCAGGCTTAGACCAGTGTCTGTTTCACCCCGGGTTTAGACCGGAAATCATCCGTTTCTCTCTCTCTGTCTCTCGATAACTTATAAAAACACAGAAAAACAGACTAACAACACCATCTTATAGACAGTCATATGATACTCTCCTGAACTGGACCTCGGACACCAACCATTTTCTTCTACCATCCTATTTTCCTTCCTCTCCACCGTTTTGCTTTCATTTCTTTCTCGATGCATAATAATTTTTGTCAGTCCGATAGACCGTCCTCCAGTCTCTGTGGTACTCCGGTAGGGAAAGAAGGAAGAAAGACAATTGACAAAGACAAGCCGGGCAGTAACCCGCCTCCAACCAAATCCTCAGGGCAGCCTGGTAGGTGTAGACGACCAAAAGGGGCCTGAAGAAGACAAGCCGGGCGGTACCCTGCACTGTACCTTCCGTTTTTTCCTCTCTTTTTCTACTTCCGTCCTTTCTTGCTTTTCCTTTTATCTTATTTCACACTTAGACCGGACAAGGATTTCTAATTCTACAGTACACAGACCGGTCTACCTACCATGTTAGCCCTGCCTTGCCCTTCTCCAGCTCCTCTAGCTCCCAGACCACCCTGGTCATTTCCTCCAGGGCGTGGTCCTGCTGGACCTCGAGATCTTTGAGGCCGGCCCTTACCCTAAAGAGCTCTGCCTGGATGGCATTGAACCGGCGCACGAGTAATGTGCGCGCTGGCCAATCTGGAGCTTGGGCCGGGACCACCTTGGCCACCCTTGCCTTCCCCTTGCCCTTCCCATGGGCAGGGGCTCGTTCTTCCTCTTCCTTCTCGCTTGACGAACTTGTCAGGAGGAAGAGGGGAGCTGGAGGCCTCTTGCTTGTGCTGGCCTTGGAGGAGGGCTGGGGGACCCTTTTTCCTGTCAATCCGTTAGCTTTCTTGCACTGCAGGCTCACCTTTCGGCCACTCCACTACCACCTCCATCACTCGTTTTCGCGGTCCCGACTTCCCCGAGGCCCAGCTGCAGTGCGCCTTGAGTCGGCTGCAGCGCACGCAGGCCACCCCAGTGCCTTTCGTGCACTGGTGCACGAGATCCACATGAGCACATGCCTTGCACGCACCAGTGGCAGGGTTGGGAGCGGGCCACGTGACGGCACCTGATGTGTTTTTCTTTGCCGGGCATGTGCCCTCCGTGTCTTTGACCTCTTCGCGCCCACACTCTCTCTGTTCACCCGGTCAGCTCTCTCTGCATCCCTGTGAACCCAGCACTTACCTTCTTCAACGGTCTGGGAGCCACCTCCACTGACACCACCGGCTCCTCGACTTCTGGTTCCACGACCCGCTCGACCTCCTCCACCTCCACAGCCGTCCCCTGTGTTGGGGTGGCCTCTGTCATCTCAGACCATGCTGCTGGTGGTACCTTCGCCCACTCGGTCCAGAGGGTGAATGCCTTCTCGTCCTCCATAATCGATGAGATGACCTTGGGGGCCACCTCGGTGTCGACCTGGAGGGCATCTGCCTCCTGCTGTGCAGTCTCCCACTCATTCTGGACCTCTTGTGAGTTGTGATCTTCCTGGAAGACCTTTGTTATGCACCATTGCACACCCAAATTCGTCCTGCCACATTCTTTGCTCCTCCTCGAGCTTCTCCTGATCGTCTGGCACGGTCTTCACAACCGCTTCGACACGTGCCATCGCGTCTTGAAACTTCTTGAGGGTGGCCTGTCGGTGCGTGGTGCCCATGTCTGCCATCACATGGTACCGGTTGAGCTTGCTGCTGAATGAGGACATAAGGATGAGAGAAGGTAGGGGGGGGAGGTGACGGTTAATAGAGAGGAGTATGCCACCAGCTGACTTGCATCTTGATGCGACGCGTCGATTTCGAACTCCGCTCATGCTTAGTCATCCAGTCACATCTGACTGGGGACAGTCAGTAGCTAAGTCCCCCGCAGATGTAGAGCGCAGTGTGTCTCTATGTTTATATCCACTATGTTTCAACCGGTACAGTGCCCCCACATACTCACCTTTCTATTCTGTTTGATACCCGTTTACATTTATTTACCGCTTCCTTACATATGACCGACCGGACTACCAGACCCTGGGCAGTACCTTGTGCTGCGTCAGCGGCTTCACTTCATTACCTTCAGGTACCATTTATGCTTCCCTCTTGACTTTTATCCTTTATTTCCACTGTTTCCTTCATTCCTTGACGACACAGACTACACTTCCACTACTACCACCGACATCTCAGACTATTTAGTCATTCTACTGTACCTTACAGAGTCCTGGGAATGCCCGGACTATAAGGAATGTACCTAGTCAGCAATTCCACTACTACCACTGACGTCTCAGACTATTTAGTCATTCTACCGTACCTTACAGAGTCCTGGGAATGCCCGGACTATAAGGAATGTACCTAGTCCTGAATAGGACAGCTCCCTTTTGGCTCACAACTACTGTCTACCATTCGACCAACCGCTCAATGCTCACTGTTCACCGTCACTGTTACCATCTTCCACCATTCACTGCACCATTTTCCATTGCTCATCGCTCCGCTAGTCCACCCAGACTACCGGAATACAGGTATCATCAGTCCAGAGTCCTCATCTACTCATCTCCCCTTCTCTGAGTCCCTTTAGGGTCAAGTGCACCATGCCCCTAGACTCACTCACCACTTGTCCTGCCCCCTACAGACAGGATTAGTGTTCTTCACCAGGCCCAGGGTTAAGGGACATAGAGTACAGGTACTGCTTGAAGGACCTTCAATTAGCTCAGTTATCAGCTATCAATGTGGCCGTCCACCGCATAAAAATTGGATAAGGTTGCTACTGGCATATAGTGCATGAATGCCCATCTGACAGTTCATTAACTGTCCAGGTTCACGTGATTACCTGTGATGTCATGTCGGAGAACGCTCCGTTATAGTATTGTATGCCACCGGGTGTGAATACCCATCTACTTGCCGAAGAATGGAGAATCTGGAAGGACCCTATTCCCGCATTCAGTCACGCTCACTGGAGAAGCCTATAAGTACCCAGTAGATGCAGACATTGCGCCATTCTATCCTTTACCCTCAACAACTACCATGTCTCCCAGTCGTCAAAACAAGAAACAGCCAACTCCCTCTGATCGTGTGTTACGCTCAGCTCGCTCTACCACATTCCACGTTTTACTGCCTACCGTTTGTCCTCGCCATCGCCAAATTGTGCCTCATTTCCCATTGTCGCTTCTGCTGCACCGACGTACCCTGTCATCTCCCCCTCCTTGGGATAGGTCTATTGACCCCAATGACATCCTGTCTACTCTAGAGACAGATGACCAGCCTAATGAGAGGCTAATGGGATCAGGCATACCTGGATGGTTAGAAGAATTCTGGGCACAGACATTGGTTCACCTTATGCCACAAGAGCCACAAATGCAATGCCACCATGAGCAGGCATACAATGAGATGTGGGAAGAAGGTTATGCCCTGCGTGCCTTGGCCAATCTCCAGGCCACTTATGCTACCTTAGAAAGGATTTGTCAGGACATTGACCGCTCCATTACCCCAGTCGATGAAGATTAGTTTACGCCTTTCTGATTTGGCACTATGCAATTAGATTACTAGTCTACCCTGTCATCTTCGTCTTCCACTCTTCCCCTGTTCATCCCTCCTGTCCATATCATTTCACAATCTCTCCTGTATAAAGATCCTGAAAATCTACGCTCTTGCTATGGATTTTGTCGCCTGGAGGTTGACCGTGAAAAGGAGGTAATAGCAAGTATACACGAGCTAAGTGATGAGTGATGAAAGAGCTCTCGCTCTAGTGAGCTCGATGATAAGCAAAGTGATATCAGCGAGTATACGAGCCAAAAAGCTGCAGCTTTTTTTCTCACTGTCAGTCTTGCAGCCGGAGTCTGCACTGTGAAAAGGAGGTAATCGCCACCACTGTTGGTTGATATTCTTCCTAAGCACGAGTATAAACTGCTTATGTTCCTCCTAAGCATGAGGTAAAACTGTTAAGGTCCTCCTTCATGAGATTAAACTGTTCTAGGATCTCCCAAGCACGAGTGTAAAAACTGCTTAGCAATGACCTCGATATGTCGTAAAACTATCTTAGGCCTCCCCGACATGAGGTTAAAAGGTCTGAGGTCCAGTTCCTCGCTTTGGATTATCAAAAGCTATAGTTTGAGACATTTAGTCTCCCAACCATCGGTTCTAGCCTCCAGCATGATAGAAAAGGCCTCCCCCCTTCCTCTACTCCTTAGCATGAGACCAACTGCTTACCCTCTCCTGAATATAAGCTCAACTATTCACCTCCCTTTTCTCTCGCCTATGGTCTTAGCAGACACCTAAGCCATGAGTATCCGCCAAGGTTGTAGGTTATCAGAAACCTTCACAAGAGTCAGTTTCAGGCTTCCGGCTTGATAGAAAAAGTCCTATCCTGGTTTAACCACTAATCTCCTGAGCAAGAGATATGAAACTGCTATCTGATATATCCCCCCTGAAGCATACTTTATGTGGAAGGATTCCTTTTACCCGCCTTCCATGTCAAGTTGCAGTAAGCCTGTAGAGCATGCACGACAAGGATCGTACCCCCCTTTATACGCTGAACGGTTGCTGTAGCTGAAGTCTTGCAACTTGTTATGTCATCTCGAGCTTAGAGCTCCTGTTTGTTAGGCTTCAAACGTGAAAAAGTCACCCCCTCGTTTCAAGGTTTCATCAGCCTTTCCTAAATTGATCGACTGCCTTTACGACAGCACCACAAAGTGTATAAACTAGTCTGTTGAACTCGTTCATTCGATGTTCATTACAACCCTTTGTAGACAGACCCCAATGCAGTCGTTACCTGCATTATCAAAGTAATACCCCCGGAACGTCTTGCCAACGTCATTGGCTCCATCTAGGTTGTCTCTTATCGAAGAGATATTGTCCCGACTGAGTAGCCCGGTCATTAAAAATAGGTTTATGGTTAACCCCTCATCTGGCTTAGTGTGGAACTTGTGTGAAGTTTCATATCAAATCATGGATTGCACACATCTGAAGCATGATACCCAAGTGCTTTAGTATTGATATATTCCCTCTGACATAATCCCACTATGGATTTCCTCTCTAGGTTGCCACCTCGCAATCAATTCTTAGTGAATTTCCACGATATTCCTCGCACCCCCTATAAATTGTAACCATCAAAGATGTTCTCTTCTGTGAGAGCTTAAAGAAGATATTGACCTTTGCAACACCTGATGTTACATCAAAATTGATAAATAGTTAACCTGATCTCGATTCTGTCATCAGATCATCAGATCTTCCTTTATCCGTTATTATATCTGATATCAAGATCCTTCAGTTTGATCTCTGAAGTAAATCAAAGAGTATCCTTGTTATGGTTTGATCGTATACATACAGGACCCCTACTCTTTTTCCTCAACATCCCCCCCAGAACTGCTACCCTAGCACCGCCAGACTGTCTACAACCACCATAGCCACCCTCAGTTCCCAATCTACATTTATCTGGCAACTGTCCGTGCCTACCCCGACACCTGTCTACTCTGACACCTGGCATCTGTCCATGTTTACCCGGCCAATGTGCCTACCTAGCACTTGTCCATGAACATCCGACGTCTGTCTATGCCTACCTGGCATTTCCTCTGTCCAGCACAACCTGTCAACAGATTATGCCTACACTGCCACAGGCATCCCTTGTGACTCTGTCACATCCTCCTAGTTATTCCTTTGCAATCCATCGCATCTTTTCTCTGTCATTGTTGCTTTGTCTTTGAACTCTAGATCCCTTCGCCTGATCTTCCTCTGATCGGCCTCATGTCTCTCCATTACTCATCGCTCCCCTTTCGCCATTCATCGTCTTACTCATTTGATCCATAAGCCTTGTTTATCCTTTGTTGTTCCACGTTTATCCCCCTTTGTTTACACTGTGTATATAAACCCACCTCATAGGTACGCTGTTTCTCCAGCTTAGACCTACTTGGCAATCTACATTGTTCTCCTCTATGTGTCTTCGCTCAACACTTGACTGAGCGCTTTGCTCTTTACTCTCGTCTCCTTGCTAGCAAGTTGCTAGGCAAGATCCTCGACCATTGAACCTTTGTCAGCTAGTCACCGGACGAACCCTTGACCCTGCTAGTTGCAGGCTACGTCCCTCGTTCTTGTCTCACTGTAGCTGCTCGCTAACAGTTCTCCTTGTCCTCGCCCCTTAAGCCGAGTCCACGTTTGACCCTTCGGGATCAAGTGTAACAGAAGGTCTAAGCTCTACAGTCATGACTAGCACCGTCTAAGTTGTCCCCACTCCACCCTGCTCCCTCTGACCTGACGACCTCTATCCCTCTGACATTACCTATGGAACACCGAACCTCCTTCGCCTACATCCCCCTCTCCCCAGTCATGGAGCAATCGGAAGACCAAGACCTTGTCCTCCCATTCATATCATTGACCCTTGAACCACCCCAATTCCTTGACGACCAACCCCTGCCTACCTTCGAGAAACCCTTACCCCACTGGCCGACTGAACCCCTGACACTGTGAACCACTAAACCCCGCTCCCTCCGACCCCACCAAGTTAACTCGCCCTACGCAGACGACTCCCGCATCGGAAAGCTAACCCCCAAGGAATGGAAATGTTGCTTCAAGAAGAAGCTATGCTTCCGATGCCGTTAACATGGACACTCTTCTGGGGACTGCCCCACCTTCTCCCGACCCGCCGCTCCAAAACCTAGACATCAGCCTAAGGAACGCCCCCCCCACCCTAGTTCTACCACCTCCCGACCCAGACACCAGCCCAGAAGATGTCCCACCTGCTCCCACTCCGCCACCTGCGATCTAGGAAATGATCGTTACTCAGTTGACCCCTTCTCAACCACCCCCACCCATGACCAGGGAACCATAACTATTCCCACTCCAGAAAAGCTCACCCTGACCGAACGAGAATGCTGCTTCAAGAACAAGCTCTGCTTCCGCTGTCATCAACAGGGACACATGTCCAACCAATGCCCAGCCTTTCCTGCTCATAGGAAATGAATGGCAAGCATCCCGTCGAAGCATCTCTTATGTTCTCCCTCCACATTCATTAACACTCATGCCTACTACCCTGGTCTCCCCTGCCCTCCGAAGTCATCACCCTGACCCAACATGACCCCCTCCCAGTCGTCACCATGCCCCCGAAACCTTAAAACCATGTCCCTCTTAGGAAACCCTGAACCTCTACCGATGGTCGACTGCCCTTCCCGTCGGCAGCCCTTGCTGGAGCTCTCTTTATCACTCCTCCCACTCGAGGCCTCGATTAGCCGCCCTATGCCATGTCCCACTGGGTTGTCCCTTGGATATCCCTTCCAACTACCTCACATCGACACCCTACCATCCTGACCTCTCCTCTCCACCACGTCCAACACCTAACATCTCCAATCTGTCCTGCACTGAACGACCCGGACCCCCTTGTCTCTTTCGCTCAATCATGCGCTCCAGCAAACCCTGAACCCTTTAACTAGCCATTGATGAGTCCCCTCGACTAGCCGTCACCCTGACCCTCCGACATGACCTCCCCGTCATTACCTATGTCCCCGATACCTGAAACCCTGGATCCACATCCCTTTTTAGGGAAAACCTACCAATGGTTGACAACCCTTCCCATCGGCGGCTCTCGCTGGAGTTACCCAATTGCCTTTTATACCCGAACCACCAATCAACCACACCCCACCAGGTCATCTCATACTTGGACACCTCTCTAAACCCGCACTATCACCCAGCCCATCACTCCAACTCTCCATCACGTCCAACACCCAATGCTCACACCGTGCCATGACGACCTGAATTCCCCGTTCCCCCTCACCTGACCACATACTCCAGCAGACCCAGTAACCCCAATTGCCAACCAAACGTTGCGCAAACCTGACCCCGACTGGCCATTGCCAGAACAACCCTGAACACCTTGACTCTCGACACTCGACACTAGTGACTAACCGACGTTAGGTCATGCCCGCCAACTACCCATCAGGTGGAACTTGGCTGACCACCAGCTTAACTGGCACCCCGACACTTGAAACCCATGGCAAGCAAACCGCTAGGAGGCCACACCCACTGACTGATTATCAGATGGGACCGTGAATTAACCAACACTATCGACACCCGACACTAATGGCTAGCTGTCGCTAGGCCATACCCACCGACTCAATTAGGCACCCCTGTCCTAGACCAGTAATAGCTGGACCCCCGACCCTCGACTATCGACCACCCATCACACAATACCCCTGACCCCGTTGGGCACCCCTCCATTGACTTTGAAACACCTCAACACTTTCTACCAAACAACACTCCGGGTAGAATATCTTGGTCATTCCTGACACCACTGCCAAACAAACACCCCGGCAACCATCTCGATCCTGCTAACCTCAGGATTCTTGAAAACCCCACTGCCCATGGGAAACCCCGATCGACCCCTGCTGGCTACCACCGAGCAGAAACCTTGCTACTCACAAGACATCCGTTAGACACCTTTCATCCTTGCTGCCTACAAGGAAACCCCCTTTGATGGACAACCCTGTTCCTGCCATCTACAGGAAAAACTAACCCTCGCTAAGCCTCCCACTGGGTGAGGGTTGGCCTTTATGGCAACACCGCAATGTGGCTAAACTATTCGCCTCTGTGGCAACGACACCCGGCCTTTATGGCAACACTGCAATGTGGCTAAACTATTCACCTCTATGGCGACGACACCGCTACCTCCTTGGTAGAACACAGCGATGTGTCTAAACTATTGGGAAACGACCTTCTGTTCACAGAAACCCCACTCCTGCTGTCCAACAGGAACATCCTATTGACCAGGTCTTATCAACCTTTGCCCAAATTGATCCTATCACCTAGGTCTCATCAACCTTGCCCCGACTAGGTCTCACCAGCCTTACCTCAACCAGGTCTTATCAACCTTTGCCCAAAATCAATCTTATCGACTAGGTCTCACCAGCCTTACCTCAACCAGGTCTTATCAGCCTTTGACCGAAAATTGATCCTATTACCCAAATGATCCCGCTGTCCAGGTCTCACCAACCTTACCTTGACTATAAACCCTTGATCTCTATAACAAAACCTTGCCCCATCCGTCGATGGCTTCTCCAGCCCACATACCCCTGACTTAGCTGCTGCCAACCCCCCCTGCACCCTGCCAATGACTAAGACTCCATCCTTCACCACTCCGTCACCAATGATACCGTGATCACCCAAGACCTTGCAACTGCTCAGTATCTCTTGTATCCTGCTGGATAGCTTGGGAACGTTCTCATCAGAACTCTCAGCTTGCAATCTGAATAAAAGCTCACCTCGTTCCTGTCACGACAGTGATTCTGCCTTATACCCCTATCTATTCAAATCCTTATCTTATCTCCTTTATCTTATCTATACCTCGTTCCGTTCCTGGTCTAGGTCATTCCCCTGTGACATCATGCTTTGGTCAG
>JBBPMH010000436.1:0-26893 GCA_038090235.1 Pulveroboletus ravenelii
CGGCCGGTCTCGGGCTCCGTCGCGTGTCGGGAGGGTGATGTAGAGGTTGGCGAGATGGGTCGGGGTCAGGGTGTCGGTGAGGGTGAGAGACTTGGGCTGTGCGGTCCATGCATCGAGTCGGGCGATGTCGAATGGGTTGGTGGAGAAACACCGTCGGACGGCGGTTTGAATGGATCGTAGTGGGAGGACGGACATCGAAATCGTCTGTTGGGTCCAGTTTGCGAAGACGCGCCTTGTTCATATTCGACCATCACAACGCCACGTCCTCCGTCATGTTCTGGTGAGTCCAAAACTACATTCTAGTGGGAAGACCCTGTTGGTCTTCTTAGGATGAACTATTTCTCAGACCTGTTCTGCACCCTCATGGAGACAATCTCTATATTGCCTTTTTTTCTGAACATGCCTTTTTTTTTCTCCAGTACCTCGAGCTCGAAACTGACATGTTTCTGGACAGAACTTTAGCAACCTGGCGTGAAGTATATTGGTCTCCGTTGCTCGCCTAAGCGTATCTAAAGAGAAGACTGGTCTACCTTGATGCCTATTTTCCAAGACAGTCCTCATGTGCAGGTATTGTAGTGTCGCTTGAATGCTAGTGCAGAAGCTACATTCATGCAAATGCAAGTACGATAGATGTCATGAATACATCTCATCCCAGTTGTCGTCATTAGTTGCGCGGGAAGTGTTCCCGCTGTGAGTACCGTCCAGTGAAGGTATAGCGTTCACCCCCGATATCGGTATCTGAGTTTCGGTCGGTTTACGTTGTTGCTCTTGTTCCATATCATCGACAATATTCCACATGTCCTCGTCGTCGTCAGCAGGCCCAGAAGACGGGGTAGTACTCTGAGGTGGATCCGGCAGTGGCCCCGGTTCATCAAATGCCTCCCAAAGGCTTGTTCCGTCGACGTCCATCGCATTCGTATCGGGACCGTTTCTAGATGCAGCTGTGCCTGCCAGCGTTGGTGAAAGTGACGTATGTGGTGATTGAGAATGATCCTTTACTGCGCGAAGTGCAGCAAGTCGTTCTTCCTCAGCCTTGATCACGGCGTCAATGTCAAAGTTATCGTCATCTGCCTCCGAGGATGCAGGGGGGAGCGAAGGAGGCGAGGACGCCCGGTCGTTCTTTAACTGGGGGTTCTCAGATTGCTCGTCATCTCCATCGCCTTCAGTGCCCACAAGTGTAGGTTCGGTGAGGTCGATGAATTCTGGGTCATCTGCCGGCTCCTTTTCGTTCTTGGTCCCTTTGAATTCGTCGCGCCAGACGCTCAGCCGAACCTTGTAGTGCGTGTACGTCAGAAAACGTAAGTCGAACAAAGTACTCGGGTGTCTTCACCTGCATGCGTTTCGAGTGACACAATTTCTCAACACGGTTGACTGTATCTTTGAACGACGTCTTGGGGTACATCTTGTGTGTCCAGAGCTGGTATACCTGCAATAATCGGTTGAGATCCGAGTGCTGAAGGGGTCGTGTGTCAAGACGAGCAGACAGCGTTCAAAAGGAGTAGGCGTGCACCTCGTTTCCTTTCCCTTTTGGTATAAATCCCTTGATGTCCTTGATGAGTAGCGGAAAACCCTCAGGTCCTACCAGCCTCTCCTCATCCAACTTTGGCAGAACTTTTCGATCCTTTTTCTCCCCATCATCAGGTTTGCTCTTCAATCCATCCTTTCCAGACTGGTCCTTCGCGGCGACCCTTGTTTCCGATCCACCTGCCGTGGTCTGTGAAGGCGCCGTTTGTTTTGTACGCGCATGCCTCGTCTCTGCCTCCGTGGCAAGTTTCGCAAGGTCGAGCGTCGGTGCCAGCGGCTTGTATCTCAAATCATCGTCTTCCTCGTCCTTGTCAAGGTCCTCGAATAAGGCGTCGACGTCCGGCCTGGCTGCGGGTGGAGCAGGGGTTGCGCGCTTCGAGGGGCGTTCGTAGTCGCTATCGCTGTTGGATAGAAAAAGGGATTGGCGTGGTCGTTTGGGAATGCTGGAATCGCCGCTGATGGGGGCGGGTTCTACTGGCTCGTCCCAAATATCATCGAGAGCGGACATGATGGCGTGAGGCCACGCGTTATTTTGAAGTGTTTGCGCGACGCGACTAATATTTACTTACAGATGCGGTCGATGACGCTTGTCCACAATGCCCCGCCAACTTCGCCCAAGAAAGCCACGCTCAAGCTATAGTACGCTCGCAGGCTATGATACAGGGGACGCCGCAGGTCCCTCGGGAGTGCATCCAGCAGACGAGGAAAACAGCAGCGGAAGTGAATTCGAACCTGACAAACGTCTCCGAGGTTCAGAGAAAAGGCCGTCCAGCGGCGAGGATGAAGACGTCAGTACGAACGATGTCCATGATCCGAAAGAACAAGCGCCGAAACGGACTCGTAAGACAACTTCTTCGCGAGCCCGCAAGCCTGATACCACCAGCATGACCGACCGGGGTACCTCTCCCGTGTTCGCATCCTCGAAAACACGAAAAGAACGATCACGCAGGCTTCCTCCTTTGGTGCAACCGGCCACTCGGGCACCTTCCGTGTTTACACTCCCTTTGGCGGCACCTCGGGCGGCAAAGATGTATGCGTTGCCAAATCCGAGCGCACACCATCGACATCGAGCAGTACCAGTGTTTTTTAGGAAGGAGAGAGTTGAACGACTGGATGAACCTCCTTTGCTATTCGAGCAGCCTCGTATCGTTTCGACAAACAGTATGACCACCGATCGTGCCCTCACCGAGAGAGTTAGCAAGTCCTGGGGTTTCAATGTCGGCGCGGGACCTGTCTGGCAAATCATGGAAGACAGATCTTGTTACAAAGAGAGCATCTGTTCAGGTCCTGGTTCCGAGGCAGAATCTTCCAGGCGTCCTAGGGTGTACCAGAACGTATCCGTTCGACCCGATTGGGAAGTATTGAGCAACAAGTGTGTGGCATATAGCTGCCTCCTTGATATGTATTCAAGCTGTTCATGAACTGAAATCGCAGGGATGCTCTGCAGTATCTCCCCACAGATGCGACCGTGACTGAGGACGGCCAATTTAAGCCACCTCCGCAAGTCAACTGCTACGTGGGCCCGTATGACAGACAGACGCGTGTCGCTTTCAACATGTTCGACAGTGTTGCCACCTGTACGTGAATGCACTCTACCCCTATTGACGACACTCACCCGGGAACGCATCAAGCCGACTATTTCGAGGATGGCACGGGGTACATCTTTAGTGTGGGTTCCCCAGCGTGGGGGATAGACTGGTGTCCGACTTATCCAGCAGACCGCCCTGGTAGGAATCACTGTTTTCATCGTTGTGACCCACACTTAAGGGGCAATCAGCTCGGCAGCTCAGGCACTATTTAGCCGTTGCCCCCTTTCCAACGCGTTCGCATGCCCCAGGTATCGGTGTCAAGGTTTCTCGTCCCTCCCCCGCCTGCATCCAGATATGGACTCTGAAAACTAGAACCCGAGGCGGGAACGCGATGAGCGAAGATCGTCCCCGGAGCGATCCAGCCGAAGTCCGGTGTGAAATGGTGTTATGTCTGGAAAGTGGGCCAGCTCAGGAAATCAAATGGTGTCCTCTGCCTGCTCATGACCAAGTTCGTTCTCGTCTTCATCGCCAACCTATGAAAAGGAAACTAAAAACATCAACTGAAAGTGGGAAAGCGAACGGCTCAGAAATCCTCGAAAAATAGGCATATTGGCCGGAACTTTCGAGGACGGCTCACTCTCGATATACGTTGTGCCGGATCCCGAGGATGTAAGACCTCCCGGGCACGATACCGCTTACCCTGTCTTTGGTGGGCACTTTTTTTTTATCGTTTCATATCAGTGAGAAAGGTGCTTATCTTGCATAGTCAAGTTATCCGAGCCAGCCCTACGCATTGAACACGAGGGAACGTCATGCTGGTCCCTTGATTGGGCAAACAGCGAAGTCATCGCTGTAGGTCTCACGAATGGTGAGGTCTAACTGAATAGAGAATTGCTTTACCGTGCGGACGTGACGCGTTACAAGGTTGTATTGCTGTCTACAACGTCAAACATGCATTGGAGAGCGGGGATATCCTCAGTAAGTCACCGAGCCTGTGATGCTCTTTTTTCCCTTCTCTTGCACCTCACGGCGTTGAAGCGACTGTTTGCCCACTCAGATGTCTTTCCGACACACTTCATCGCTGTACATCAATCCGCCATCCGTGCACTTGCATGGATTCGTGTCCCTCCCACAGATGGGTCCGGCGTCCCCAACTCGTCCGAGAACCCAACGGTCATTGCGAGTGGTGGATATGACGGCCTAGAGTGTCTCACTGACATCCGGGAGCCACATGGAAACATCGTCAACCGGACAAGAGGCACGTTTCACTCGAACCATCCATGTCTTCAAACCGAAGTCACTGAAATAAATAAATAAAACAGACGTTATCCATTGTACGGCTTATTCCGCGTTCGCGACGGGTCCGATCATGATCGACCACGACAACACCGTCAAGTCGTATTCCGTCTCACCGAACATGTTGGGGCGCGGTCACATTCTGATGGAACCGAATGGGCCTGTTTGGGTTGGTTTCTGTGTCTTGACTACTCGCCTGATGCTTTCCTTTTTGTTGATGCATTCGCGCTATTAGAGCGTGAGCACTTCGGACTACCATCCTCAACTCGCGATTGGATCGGCCGATGGTTCGTGTACGACCACCAATACGCTCAGGTCCATGCGGAGGGGTGGAATAGTCGTACGTCCAATGCAATCTACAGTCCAATACTGAACACATTGATGAACATCATACTCACCAGCCTTTCCTTGTTCACAAGATCTACAAGCTCGATTACAGTCGCAAGACGGGCGAATTCCGCATGCTTGAGCACTTTCTGCCGCAGGTCAATCCCACCAGTGTTTTTATGTTTCACCACTTACTGAGCTTCTTTGGGACCACAGGAAACGCAGGAGAGGTCGACCAACACAAAAGGCAAGGAAAAGGAAAAGGAAAAGGAAAAGGAAAAGGAAGATGAGGCGACCAGTGGAACCAGCACTGGCGTATGGCCACCGGAAATTGGCATCCACCGTGTGGCATGGAACAACGGAAATGGGCTCGGAGGGGCACCCCTGTTAGCGTCCGCGACCGCATCGGGTCTTTGTAGAGTGGACTGGCTGATAGGAAGATGGATCAAAGACAGGACGCCGTACGTGAGCGTACCAAAGATGAGAAAAGAAGTCGAGGGGGTGTCGGACGAGTCGGACGAGGAAGGATAGTCGACAGACGACAGAAACATTCAGCCGCTCACGCTCCCGGAATCGTTGCGCGAATTTAAATTTGCAATGTAAATCTAGAGAACATCGACCTGTAGCAAAGTCCGTAAAAATGCAAGTCAGCGTCTCTTGTGATATTGGAACGAGCCCGACTCACAGAACGAACAGGACAGCGGGTGACACACATCACTTTGCCTTGAACAGATTCGTGTCCTTGAGCGTTTGACGATGCAACGACCTCAACCGCCGTTTCTCCCCCTTCCCACCTGGCCCTTCCTCATCGTCCGCCACCTTCCTCGGTTTTGTGAGGTCCCAAAGCCACGCAGGGTATTCATCGTCGGGTTTGGCAAGGATGGGTGTTTCGTCTTTCAAGTAGTTGAGTCCGGTCAGTACAGTACCAGCTGGACATGACGAAACGGCGTCTGTTTTGTGTGTGCACGCGCTGGTGAACAATAGGTGTGGAGGGCGTTCCAGGCTTACTTTTAGTCGGCTCAGAGGACGCGGCTTTGGGGGATTGGCTTGAACTAGGTGTGCTGTAATGGCATGCAAAGTAGGGAGAAAATGTTCTCCGTAGCGTGGTTCGAGAAACAGCATGCAAAGACATGGACATCGGGTTGGATCAACTTTCTCGGGCGCGTTCCGAGGGGGGGGTGAACACGTGATTCGCTACAGACGTGACACACCGACTGGAGTTGAATCTACAGTAAATTCAAGGGAAAGACAAGACAAGAAAATGGGCTAGTTTATACAGTCCAGTACGGGACAACCAACAACCGAACGATCTGATCTATACCTAGTTCGAAACGGGAGACTTCAAACCGTCCAACGCTTCCGGATTCGTCAACAAAGAGCCATGGCGATCCCCCGACGGTTGTCTCGCCATGCTTCAGAACAAGTCAGACCCGGGGAACAATTGTGACTCTTCGTTTTGGTCTTGATCATCTTCTTCATGATGGACATGAGGCGAGGACTCTATCTCAGGGGAGGAGAGGCTATACGGTGTTGCTGGGTGTGGTTCCGATTGGTGATGTTCCTCAAGCATATATGGTTCATGTTCGAACGGATCGATATCTGTATCCGGTGTGGCCGGCAGAAGTGGTTGGATTGCCTCTGGGGAGGTAACGGGTTGAATAGTACGTGTCCCCGGAGAAGCGTTGCGTCGTGGGGACGGGGGAAGAAGTAAAGCTTCGAATGGAGGCGTCATGGGCGAAGGCCGAGCATTGCCTGTGGTGTTGCTTTGCGGTGGGATTTGCGTAGACGGCTGAGGGCGGGGTGGCATCGGAGTGGTCTGAGGTCTAGGCTGAAGATCATATTCAAACTGTAGCGGGCCCGTCAGATCGAAAGACACCGAAGAAGCGAGGAGGTCTTACCGCCGCAAAGACTTCTTCCCTCCGTTTCTTGCCCTCTTCCTTGTCAATGCAATAGCAGAGGTACAAGACGTCCGCACTGAAGCATGGTTACCAATATGTTCGGGAGGTAATAAAGAACTTACGTGTCCTCCACAAGACCGACACAGAATAAGCCAACAAGCGCTGTCACGCCACCCGACAACAAAGCAGCTCCCAGAGCAGAGTCGGGAGCGTTCAAAGTATGAGCGACAAACAGATAGGTCAACAGCGCAAACGGAAACGTAAGCGTCAAGGGCGTGTACGTGAGCATCGTGAGTTGAGCTAGAAAGAAACATGCTCAGTTCCCGGAAATTGCGAGGCTAGACCAGATGAATCTGCGTACGCTCAGTCTTGAACTTCCGTCTGAAGCGCCCCGATTCTGCAGACTCCGCAGCTGCTGTGAGAGCATGTGCTCGTCTTGCGCTCGGTAAAAACGGATCGCCAGTAAGGCCAGTATACACAAGAGCATACTTGCTATATGACATTGTCACGCTTTCCAAGTAGCCTACTGCCATACCGATACCGATCGTGAGTGGTTGAAGCCATGGGCGGAGAACAAGCGGGAAATATGAAGGTAGGAGACGTAACGCGACGGTCAAAAGCGTGAGCATGCGGATAGCAGCCATAATGAGTGCACTCAAGACGATCGAACCCAGAGACGGATAAGTGGCGCGAAGGAGGGCGCCATGAATAACATGCGTATCCGTTGGAAGCGGTGGAGATTGACTCGGGCTGAAAAACGGAACGAGTGAGGGAAAGGGAGGGAGGCTGACAGAAACACACTAACTCCGCATAATACCACGCACCAATCACTCCCGTACAAGTTGTGCGTAAGATGCCTCGTGCGACACCCCAACTCCAGAGCCACACCACAACGGTGCCAAAAATCGCCCAATCCGCCCATTCCTTGATATGCCATTCGTACCGGTTCTGCACACTTTCAAAGTAGCCCACTAACAGGAGACGGAAAATGAGGGTGACGAAAGGGATTGAGGCGAGTAATATTATGAGAAGAATAGCGGGAGAAAGTGCCAGGAGTAAAGGATTAGACATCAAAAGTTGCGACGTGAGGTCAAGGATGGACGATGTGGAATGGATCTTGCGAGGGAGGTCGATTAAACGTCGAGCAGTTAGTATCGACAGCACAAGGGGGATGACAGAAAACAAGCGTAGTCTATGTTTCAGGTTAGTGATGACTTCCAAAGACACGTCGCCGGACGTGACTTACCCAACGGTCTCGCCCCATGTTGGCTCCTGACCATCTTCCCACATGAAACTGCCAACAAAGGCCCATATTGCAGAAATGAGGAGCGTGACTGGTATAAATACGGAGGTGACGACCATGACGGGTTTGACGAATATCCGCAAGAGGAAGATGTGTGCATAGGCAACCGCGGCGCTGACGAACGTCAGGATGATGAGTAATGGTACCGTGTGCAGTAGCGTGCGGTATGGCAAAGGGCCCAATATTCTTTCAGGCCAACGCGTGATGAAGATGAGCAAGATGGAGAAGAAGATACAGAGTGTGACACCAGTACACCATAGAATCGTCCAGTGCGAATCATTGAACTTCCGGCGGGCGCGTGACATATGACGAGGGTCCGGTAGCGAGAATACGTCAATCGGACGAGAGGTACCGTCTCTTGGCAGCAATGCTGCTGTCAGAGATAAGGATACGGGTTCTCGAGTGCGAAGTGGAGGCGGTGGAGGCGGCTGAGGGCGCAGGATAGAGTGTATGGCATGTGATGGACTCACTGGGGGCCCCAGGGAGTCGAGGGAGGTCCTCGAAGGGGAAGGTGAAGAAGCACGAAGACGCCGGGGGGGTGATGCTTGGTGAGCAAGCCAACCCTTCGGAAAGTCCTGCGACTCGGCTTGACCATAGTCAGACGCCATCAATGGGATCGACTGGGAAGCATGGCGAGAGGCCCCTGGTGGCATATCTTCCTCGTCCAGACGGAGATATGGATCCTCATCTATTTCATGTTGTCGACTCCTATAATCCCCCTTGCTAGACATCTTGCTCGTACGACTTGCACGCAGATGAGGATCGTCGAGATCGTCGAGCTCGCTGTTGTGGCCGCTGGCTGCACGAGACCCCTCGTCGGTTGTGAATGAAAAGAAGAGAGGCTGTGAGGAGGACAGACTGGACTCCGGGTTCTGCTGCAACAAAAACTGCGAGGCGTACTGCGCAAACGACTTCGCCATCTCCTTAAACTCACCCGCTCGTCACGGCGAACGTAGCCGGTTAGGAATTAGCGAACGCCGTCGTGGACTGTGCGACTTATAAAAGCCAATGTCGCTGTGGTAAACTGACTTGAGGACCTCAGCTTGCGTACTCCGTGTGAACCTTATCCTTAAATGGGAATACAAGGCTCTGCCAACACATTTGTACGTCTTAAGCTTGGTCTCGTCATGCTCCATCTCACAGCCGGTAGGTACAGGCAGCACGCCACTTGGTCATTTCGCTCTCTGGACAATCCAAACCCAACCTTCCGGGTGCCTACCATCGGCAGGGCCATTGGACCATTTTTGACAGACTTCGAAGCTGGTGTGCTTGGCTAGCGCATCCACCGGAGGTGAATACTCCCCTAAAATACAATTTATCAAGTTACAGCGCAAGCGTCCAAAGAGGACGCTGCGACAGCTTTTTCAAGGGACCATTCCATAAATTTGTTTCCGGACCTTTTCCGGTTCCTCCGCTATCACCATGGTTGACTTGCTGTCCTCCGCATCCCTGCCGTACACCACCTTGCGGTTCACCACAACAACAGCATTAAAAGCAGACCAAATCCAGCCACTGCCGGCGTGACCACCAATATCGTCGCGATCAACCGCGCCCACGCATGCGTTACCATACTGCGGAGGACGGCGTCCTTGTTCGGGTTAGCGCCGTGCAAAGATAACATAGGAGCACCTTAACGACATACAGGAATCAAACGGACCTGGTAAATGCTGTTATTGAGTGCTGTGATATCGTCAGCAAGCCCGAGACTGTCAAAGTTCGGGATGACTCCACGTTTTCGGGGAAGCATGCGGGCAAGAATAGCCTCGCCCGCGGCAACTCCTACGGCGCTGGGCCGAATTTGGTGTCGGCAGGTAGGATTTTTTCTCTCTGCTTACCGAAAGAACACAAAGACACTCGTCGCAGTAGCCATGTCCTTCTACCTGAATCTGAAACAAAAACCCGCTCTGATGGTCGCGATCAGAGGAAGGACTTTTTATTTAGCACTTTGGATCATTGAACAACGTCAGGCAATTACTTGCGAAGGGGAAAAAAGTGAACACACCTGGGAGGTTTCTTCCTAACTGCGAGAAAACGAGCCCCGAGATGAAGATGAAGAAGGAAGACATGAGGATATATGAAAGTATTCTGAATTACGATTGGTGAGCCAGCCTGGGGTTCAGGCACAAGGGAAATAAAAGATAACAGGTACTTGATTCCTGCACCAGCAGCTAAAGAACCACGCACTAGAAGAAGAAAAAATCCGTCGATTTGCCGTTGCACCATCGCGAGGGCGGAAAGCAACAAAATAAATAAATAAAACCTTGCCAGTACAACGGAAGATAACTTAAAATGGCGTTGTAGGGAAACGCAGTCCCCAAAAAACATCCGGTCGTTCGTGTCTTTGTATTTCAAAAATACTGTCAGAGCAATGCGCAAGGCCCGAACTTGAAATTCACCTTGAGCAAACGAGAAAGGAAGGATAGCCGACGGATCGCGAGTGTTTCGTTGACCCCACCAAGGACGTGTAAAGTCACTCCCGTGACGAGTGAGACGATTGTCCTGAGTTCTGATAGATCTGACCCTTCACAAAGCAAAAAGGACTCGATTGGGCAACGCAACGATCAACGACAGCACAAGGGGGACGGGCAGCTAGCTATTTCCACCAAAGTTGAACCTGAAAAGGCAAACAACACCTGCAACAAAACTGAAAAGTCCGACAAAATTGAGGTCGGCGAGTTGATCACGAAGCGGGCGTTTCACGAAGCATGTTGCGATAAAGCCTTGAGCAGATTCAGCTGTTGTAGCGGATGTTTCGAACAATATATCCTTGCGCCACCAAGGAGCAGTCCAATCATGCTGTCCAAAACAAAGTTAGCGAACATGGCACCTGTTAGGCCGCAACAACGTCCTCGAATACAATATCGTCAATTGGATCAGGAAAATGAACTCTACAGACCATCGGTCGAGTCATACTTTGTGCAATCCCACAAGGCGTTGACCCGAGTTGGCACGACGATGACGAACAAAGTGACGCTCAGTTCCACCCAGGGAAACACTAAGGAGGCGATAATGCACGGGTAGAGGAGTAACTTTCGACCTTGCGTTGCATGATCAAGTAACGTCTTCTGCACGCACCCGCCAGCTGCAACCGTGTACGCATTAGCGCAGCAACAGCAACAACGCACGTTAAATCAGCGGTGAAACAATGGAAGGAATCGGGCGCACCTCGGAACCAAGCTGTAGTCACTACCCCCACGAAGGCGCCTTGCTTACGATGGTAGGGAGCGCAATGGAGACTAACCCGATAGAACCAAAAACCTCTGACTCACCTGATCCAGCGCTCCGAGGAACATTGTGCACACCAACAATGCATAGCCTGTTTTTGGGCAGGACATCCACTTCATCCTGCGTCCAGGAAACGCCTGGTTCCTTCTTCGTTGCAGCCTGCTCTCCTTCGATAGGAAGAATTGAATGGCACGTCGAAACTGACCTGGCTGTGTTCTTATAGTCCAATCCAGACGGACCCCCAAAACCGTGGCCGATGCTAACAAGGAGACCAACCCATAACCAGTGCTACGTACTCGCTTTTCCGGAGGCCCAGAAACCGCAGTTGCCGGCTCGGCACCACGCACCCATCGCGCTGCGTGGTTCTCTCCGCCAACTGGGCCACTACCTCCGCAGAGCGATATGGACCTGGGTGACGTAGCTGAGGAGCGTGTCTTGGGGAACGACCTTGTGAGTGTGCAAGCTTGAGAGCCTCCTCAACATCGGATCGTTAGATAGCCCGCCGACCCGGATTTTACGTTCCGGGCCAGGCGATGGACCAACCTGAGGGAACAAGGATGACACATGTCTAGGGCGGCGGGCACAAAAGGGGACGAGTGTCTCCGCTATTCTTGCGTATGGGTTCTCCCCCTGCACACTTCATTTCAACCCGAAACAGAAAAAAAAAAAAACATGCTTGGGAGGATATGCTACGGAATGCCTTGTCGTCAGGTTTGTACTACTACAAGCCACTCTTGTTGCTAATTACTTGATAGGTATCGACATGCTGCTTGGGGAATCTAATGCGCGCTTCATGATCATGCTCGTTTGCGATCTTACACCTTCTCTTTTTCTTCCTCTATATCTGGCTCTTCAGGGTGGTGAATGGTGTCGATTGGGGTTGTATCAGGGTCGTCATCGTCTAAAGGTTTCGGTGGTTGCAGACCTCCTTCGTTATTCAGAGATCCTGCTGTGCCTTTCTCAGGGTCTGCGGGACTCTTGACTTCGCCGCTCCGCACAGTCTTGCGATCCAGTGAATACTCGCGCAGGAACAACGTTAAAATCAGCGCAAAGCCACTTAGGGGCGTGTTCATGATCCATATTGTATCGATCGCTTCCGACCACGCATGAAATACGGCATTGCGAAGGGTGACATCCTGGTTTCATGCTCGTAGGTTAACGTCGGTTCGTCTGGAGAGTAAAGCACTGGATCTTACAGGAATCAAATGGACGATGCCCACGCTGTCGTTCAGATCAGCAGCCGAAGTACCAATGCCGAGGCTGGAGAAATTGGGGATACTCTCAAGCTTCTTAGGCAGCACGCTTGCGATGATCGTCTCGCCGATAGCAACTCCGACGGCACCTCCAACGGTACTAAAATTCCTTTCATTACGGGTCAAAGACAGGGTGGCCAACGGGCTTACCGAAGAAAAACATAAGCACCCGAGGCAGTAGGCATGTCCTTGAGTGGCATCGCTGCTTGGAGAGCGATGAGCGGCACCTGAAAGAGACTCCCTCCTCCGAGGGCTACGATCAGAGGAAAAACCTCTTGCTTGGCGCTATAAATCAAATTAGCATGCCGACAGATATCCGTGACGGGAAATGCGCACAGGCTTGATGTGTAATTCAGTGTGATCATGAGACCCATACCGAGGGTCATCATGGTATATGCCGCCCACAAAATCGGACGATACCTTCCTGCTTTTGACAAGACAAGTCCAGAAATAATAGCTATACAGGCATTCCCGAGTGAGAAGGGAAGCATCCTATGTATATGAGGTGAGTCGACACGGACACAGCTAGGAGTATAATACAGACTTGATTCCAGAACCGGTGGCCGATGATCCGAGTACTAACGCACGTCAGATCTCATGTTTGTGTAGTAAAAGGGAACACCAACCTTGGAAAAACAAGGGCAGGTAACTGGGAGGTTAATGTTCAGTTTGAGCTCATAGGGTTTGAGCCTTCACTACTTACTATGAAGTTGAGAAGAAGATGATGGCGTGAAGAATAACAGTGATGAGAATGAGGGCGGTAGTACGGGTCTTTGATGCCTGGTTAGGACTGGACACTTTAAATCAACCAGCGTAAGACCTCACCTTGAACAAACGTGGAGGGATAATCGCGGAGCGTTTCGTAAACGCCTCATTAACACCACCGGCAATGAGCAAAACAATTCCAATGACAAGCGGAGCAATTGTCTTGGCACCGGACCCTTGAGAGAGTGATGAGTCCTCCTCACTGTTGTACGGTGGCTATGGTGTTGATACTCACATGATGTCTGACTAAAGTCGAAGCCGATAAGCAAGCAGACGATGCCGACGACGAGACAAAAGAGTCCGACAAAGTCAAGTTGAGCGAGATGATCCCGAATCGGTACTGTTTGGTGAGGATTGAGATTGAGGAAAGTAAACAGAACGGCCACTGCAACGCCGCCAGTAGGCCTAAAGGCGGTTATCACACGCGAAAGAGGGGATTTTGAATGGAGAGCGACAACATACAGATTAACAAAGAAACACCACCTCCAAGAGACATGTTCTGCAAACACCTTGAGAGAGCGTGTGAGCGAGGAGCAAAAGAAACAAAGGAAGAGCAAGGCACGCACGCCGCCGAGGAGCGGTCCTGCGACGCTGTGAAAAAAAGGACGATGAGTGAACGTGGAAAGTTAGGACAGCGAGATGGCTTGCCTCGCAATGCCATAAGTAGCGCCCATCAACCCGCCGTACCGACCTCGACTGGATGACCATTAGTGGGATCAAGCAAATGGGGATTTGATGACGCACTCTTTCAACGGCACAATGTCTGAGATGGTGATAGTCACGAGTTGAATGATTCCACCGCCGCCGATACCCTGGACGGCTCTGCACACGATAAGCCAAGTCATGCTCTGTGACGCTCCGCACATGGCGGAGCCAAACTAAGAATGGGTAGATAAGCGCCCAAGGATCGCATAGTATTGGGGCACATACCAAGAAGATGAGTATGCACGAGTAAAGGATTGGCTTGCGCCCTGGAAGGCATGTCAGGAAGGGGGTTGACTGCGGGGCTAGCATGAACGCTCACCAAACATGCTGGCCATTTTTCCGTACAGGGGGCCGAATGCGCCTGCAGCGAGCATGTATGCGCTAGATAGATGCTTGGATTAAACCACCTTTTTGCACACGATGAAGAGATCGGGACGTTACCTCCCAACCCAGCTGTAGCTACTTCCACCTCCGAGGTCGGCGACGATCGTCGGGAGTGCAGTCGCAACAATCGTCTATGACGACGACGCTGTTCAGGGCCGAGTCCGCGATGACTGATGAACACCCTCACCTGGTCAAGCGCCGCGAGGAACATGGTGCACATGAGGCCAAGGGACACGATGCCCAAGCGGTTCTTGGGCAATACTTGTTCTTCCTTGTCTTTCCATGATGCGCCGGGTGGTGCCTTTTCGACGTGCGGGGGGCTATTCTGTTTCGTTGCACTGGTCATCGTGTGTGAACGTTTGAGCCGGGGGAGGGAAGGATGGGGGACGCAGAAGCTTAAAAGGCCACGGAAGCGGAGGGTGAAGGGAAGGGTGCACGAACAGGGCAGACTGGGGTTATAAATCGATCACCACAGGCCCAGGATTCTCGCAACCAAACAAGCCCGGCGCTGCAGGACTTACATTGTCGTCCGACGTCGGGGCGTCATGCGGGTAACTGAATTTCCATACGAAGCGCTCTTCTTTCAGCGTCCGTTCTTCCCACCAACAACCTACCCACGGAATCCGGCCATCAACTTGCCGCGCCGAGCCCTATCAAAAACGAAGCTGGTCACTGGCTCCGATCAACCTGGCGAGCACACCAAGGGGAAGAGGGGACCGTGTCGTTACCATGGCGCACGTGTGCGACATCGCTGACGCAACATTGCTGACTTCAAAGTGCCTGTTGGATGGATGACAAACCCCAAAGGACCACTCAGCTTATTCCGGCGAAAGAGTGACTCATCATTGCAAAAAGCGACTTCGCCGTCGGTGGGATCTGCCAAAGGAGTACAAACGACGTAATGTTTTAACGACGCAAACCAAATATGGCACCCAGGCTTGGCAGCTGTGTCTCTAGCCACAACTCCTAGCATAATAGAATCAACACGCTCACCGAAGCTCAAACCGGGGCGTTTGCACGATCGAACTATCAGGTAGCACCCTTCCCCCTTCCGGGAATGCTGTCCTGCACATTTCGAATTTAAATGGAAGTCAACTTCTATCTGGATTTGGTTCATCAGCAAATTATATTAGCTTTCACCAGCTTCAGTCATTTAATGATGCTGGCAGACATACTAAAGCCCCAAATGATGGGAAGCATGCCAAGCCAAGGTGACAAATTGTTCATATCTGTACATAAAACCTTCAAAGTAGGTATATGCTCAGATGCAACATTGTCATCAAGTGTACTGAATACCAAAGTAACCCAATCAAGAGGGATGAAAAGGTGATGTCCTGATGATCCCTGGGACAGTATATAGACCATGCAAGGAAGATGAAGGAGAAAACAATGGACTGACAAGAGCAAGAAATGAAAAGGCAATGTCCTGATGATCCCCAAGGCAGTATGTAGACCATGCAAGAATTTTGGCTGCAAGAGAAAGGGTTGAGTGGCATAAAGCCAACTCAAGAGGGAGGAGCCTTGGCCACCAGAGGAAACCCTGTTGGCACAGGACCTTGACAAAGGCTACCACAAGATGAGGACAAGGGGCATAGCCTGCAGTGAGCAGGGTTGGGGGTTCGTCCAACTAATGGTTTGATGAAGGGACTAGAGGTCTGCCTGACAAACAGTCAGCAGGGGACAGGAGATGAGGGTCTGAGCACAGCACTCAGTCAAGTGTTGAGCAAAGACATAAGGAGACAAGACTACCCAGAAGATGGAAAGTTGAAAAGGTGAAAAATCCCAAGATCTATTTCAAAACCTAATACAAGGCTTTTATAGTCCAGAACATGTTCCTAGACTTACTGATGGTAAGAGGGACATGTTCTAAATAAAGAATCAAAAGTCTGAAAGAAACCAGGCTTGCTGGGGGTTGATCCAGACTAAAAATAGACCAGACTATCAATCTAGACTATGGTCTGGACTGGATTGTTAAACTGGACTAAGATCTGGACTAAAACAGAAGTAGACTAAGCTAATGGTAGTCCCAGACTGGTGAGAACAGATGGATGGATAATGGATAGACAAGCTAGGGCATGGGAAAAACACCAGATATCAATGTAGAGACACTTGGTGCTCTACATTCACAGGGGACTTGAATACTGACTGTCCCCAGTCAGTGGAACATTGGTGGGAGGGTTATAAAGCACAAGGAACTGGTGGTAATATAGTGGAGAGATGATCAGATAGTATAATAGTGTGCATCTGGTGTGATAGTATAAGTCTGGTGCTAAGTTGGCCAAGGTTGCATGTATTGAGCATTTGACAATAGATGATATCTTATTGCTTTGTATTCTTTGTAACCAGAGTACAATCCTTTATGAATAGCCTATACTATTTCCATTTCTTGTTCTTCTTTCAATCTCAAGATCTTTCTTTTCTCTTCTAGTTTCACAAACCAGTGTCCATCATACAACTCCCTTCCTTTTGCTTTGAGAATTCTACATTTTGTCACTTTTATCTTAACCAGTTAAACTGCAGCTGCTACTTTGTCCTTTTGTGTTTCTAGTCCAGAGTAGAGTATAATTGTGTCAAGCATGTCATCTTTCAATGGTGCTTGTACACTACTCTGTTGAAACAATTGTTGTGTATTTGCAGTTGCCCTAATTACAACTAATGATTCATTCATATCCATACCACACCAATACAAGTTCCAGAGTGGTTGCATTAAACCAGGCATTTGAATAAAGTCTTCCCTTACTATATGGGGGTGAAGGATATGAAATTGCATAGAGTTATAGATGTAATTGATTAATTGTGCTATTATTATACATATTGATTTCTTAGTTCTTCTTCATATAATTACTACTTACATATTTGTTTTTTGTGATATGTATCACCTATGGTTTCACTTTCTGTAAGCACTGGTTGATATGCTGCAAATACTGTTGGTGTTTCACCTATGCTAGAGTATGCAATGTCTTTGCCTATTATTGATGAAATATGTTATATTCCTTTTTTATCTAGATATAGTTTTACCTTTGTTTTTTATAGGAGTGATATTGAAGTCAGAAATCACATTTACAGTCTCTGCTTCATTATATATAGTTTAGTTTGCTTGATCATATTTTTAGTATATCTAATGAGACATATTGTTTATGGATGATCCTGCTTTTGGTTTTTTTGGTGACATTGCTTGCCACTCTTTTTCAGGCATTGTAGCAACTAAGTTTTCCCATTCTGGTACTGGATAACCATCATTTTTGGGATCTAATTTCATCCTGTCTTGATTACCTTGGTTGAAGATAATGGTACCAAATATGTCTAAATTTATTTATTAGTTCTGACATGCATAATCTGTTGAGAAATTGTGCTTGTTACCATTGCTAGTGCTTTCTGTCCTTGGTTCAGCTACTATACTGAGTCTATTGAAATTGCTGCTTATTGCTTTTTCATTTGTGTTTTCTATAACAAACTCATTCCAGTATAGATTGCATTTGTCTTGTGTGGCCACTTCATAGTCATTGATATTTGGATATTGACTTAATGCGACTAGCATCCAGCTTGGCATTTTTGTAACACCCAGAAATTGCATAACTTGTTGTGTTGATTGTTGACATATAGCCTATTAGTTATTATAGGTTTTATTAGAAAAAAAAACAAGAATAATAACTTGCTAGCAAAAATACATTTAATGCATCTTTGAATGCTGGGGTAATAGTATCCTGTCTGATTAAGCCTAGCTGTTCTGTCATTAGTTTGTCTACCAAGTGATTAATCTTGGTGATGTGTTGAGATAACATTTCTTGAGCAGCCTTGATATCATATAATATTATTACTACTAGTATTTATAGTTTTTTTAACTTGTACACTTACCTTGATCTTGTCAGTCTCAATAACAGGGTTCTATTATATATATTTATATATATTTAATCACTTGATTGTTAGAAAAAGATTAACCTGCATAGATATTGTAACAGTGGTGTTAGATGAGGATGCCATGGCACAATCTGTCAACAGTTTATGCACAGATTGTTACGTTTTACTTTTACCTTGACTCATTTCCATCATTTGTCATTGGATATTGGTCTCCTCGTCTGATTCTCTCACATTGGACTCATAGTTCCACACTTAGTCACCCCGCTTCTTTTGCTATTTGTCCACTGACTCGTACACTTAGCGATCAATGTTTGCCTTACAGTTGTTCTTGTTTCCACATGTTTTACCTTTTGTTATTATATAAACCCGCTTATAGGTCTACATGTATGCTAACTTAGACCTACTCAGCAATTCACTTGCTTCTTCTGTGTGCCTTCACTTTGCACTCAACTGAGCGCTCCGCTCTAAAAACATCGTCTCCTTGCTAGCTAGTTGCTAGGCAAGATCTCTCGACCTTAGGCTCTCAACTACCAAGTTGATAAGACCCTTGACCCTGCCATTTGCAGGCTATGATTCTTGTCCTCATCTCGTTGCAGCCCTTCACTGGCAACAATCTTTGTCCCTGACCTTCGGCTGAGTTCATGCTTCGACCTTTCAGGATCAAGCGTAACACAGATAGGAGCTATTTGAGCTTGTTTATACCTTGTCTTTCAAGGTCAAAAGATGATTTAATATAAAGTTTGCAATTCAGTGTTTATATATGGGCTTGCTTGCTTATATAAGCATATTCTCACCAGACTAGAAAGAAAGAGAGCAAAATACTAGCATTCAACAAAAAAGAGATATATGACTGTACTGCTATGCAGAAACAATGCAAGAGAACAATTACAACAATGATTGTATAAGGTGTTACGATCAATCCCGAAGGGTTGAAACATTGACTCGGCTTGAAGACCGAAGGCAGTGGTTGCTATCAGCGACCGGCTGGTAACAAGACGAGGACGAAGGATGTAACCTGTGGGTGGCAGGGTCAAGGGTTCTATCAACGGACAGTTGATGGTCTCAAGGTTGAGAAACCTTTGTCTTAGCAATATGCTATCAAGGGGACGAGGGCAAGAGTGGAGCGCTCAGTCGAGTGTAGAGTGAGGACACACAGAGGAAGCCAGTGTATTGCCGAGTAGGTCTAAGTTAAGTTTTACAAGTAGACCTACGAGGGTTTTTATAGTACATTGGAAAACAACAATGTAAAACGCAAACAACGAAGAAACAACAGGGATTGGTAAACGTATGAGTAAACCAACGAATGGCAAAAGGAACTCGATGACTGATGGAGGAACTATGAGCCCAATATGAGAGAATCGGACGAGAAGACTAATGTTCAATGACTAATGGTGGAAGTGGGGCAGGGACAAAGGGAAACAAGTAGAAACGGAAATGAAACGTAACATAAGGTCTGTCAGTTCCACCAAGTCCTCTGCCTTTTATTCCAATATCAAGAGCTGTGCCTTTTTGATATACTTTATAGTTCCATGAATGCCTTTGAAAAGTTGCATCTGCTGTAAAATACTAGCTGGCTGAGAAGAGATGCTTGTACTATTGATCAAAGTAAGTATTGCCTTGATTTGTGCATGTCTGGGCTCCTTTGCTCTGACATGGCTAACTAGCAAGTAACACAAGGCCAATATGGCTGGCATCTGAACAAGGATATCTTGACCTGGATTGTTCAGCAAGGTCTGATATTTAGACTAAATATAGTCCTCAGTGGCTAGTAAGTGTAAGTATTGTGTGTCTTAAAGGAGACTGTATATGTACTTACTATTAGACATGTTGATGTCATCCATGTCAAGACAGGCATGTGCAGCCCCTCTGGTATCTACATTGCTTTGTCCCATTTTCTTGATGGTGTGCTTATAACTACTGGCCCTAGTTCGTATCTCCTCAGCTTCTGACTCATTATCAGAAAATATGGGTGATGATGACAATGATGATGATGCTATATAGAGATGAACCTTGAGTGAGCATAATCTGTCAACAGATTGTACATGGTAGACTTACCAGACAAAATAGCTTTGGAAGTGCTAGTCACAGGAACTCACTCAGCTTCCTCATCACTGTCTCCAATGATCTCTCTGGATTTGAACTTGGCTAGATATACTCTTATGTATGTTATAATCATATTGATAGTAAATAATAGATAAATTACTTACACTTTTTGGCTGCTATCACTTTTCTGGCATGGGTCTCATGAGCAGAGACAAAGATCTTTACTTGTTCATGCTCTTGTTCCATTTCTTGGGCATGAACAAGAGTTGCTTTCTGTTTCACTTGTTCTTCTATCCATGAATCAGCACTGTCATCCTTGTAGGTGGGAATGGAGTGTAACTTGGCAATTTCATGTCCCAATTGTTCACAAAGCCAACCCTTTTTCAAGTCCTTACTCATAGGGTCTACAAGAAAACACTTTGAGAACCTAATGAAATAATAGATAAATATATTATGTTATGATAGATAGAGAAAACTTGACTTACATACGTCCAAGAGCTCCTCTACCTTTGTTCTTACTTGTGAAATGGCATTCTTGCCAAATCCAAGTCCTAGATCTTCAGATAGTGCTAGCTAAGCAATATGAATCATTTTCTTGTGATTGGTATTGTGAAGCTCAGGATAGGATTGGAGCTGGGCATTTTGATTGCCCAATGTTTCCTCCTTGCCTAGCTCCAAGGGACCTTCAAGCACATCAATTGGTAACTTGATAGCTGGTTGGGAGTTGATACTGTCAGACCAGGACCAAGTCTCATTTATATCCTGATGAGTGACACAATTTACTAGGATATTCTTTACTTGTTCTTGTATTTCCCATGTGCAGTCTGTAGCCAAGAGTTTCTTTCATGCCATTTTGCTGACAAACACATCTTGGAACTTTTTCATCAGCATGACTGGTTTCTTGACATTCTTAGCATCCAGCCAAGGAAATGCCATGTGACAAAGTGAGGCAGATATGACTGAGATGAACTGGGATTGAGATCATCATTTTCTATGTTAGCCATGTCAGGTAGTCATAACTGATGATGACCTGATGCTATGCTGACACCAGATTTATTAATCAGTAGGTCTTGGGAGTTCTTGATAAAGGTTGTGATTGTGGAAACAAAATCAGGCTTGCATATTTGGGAAAGATCTGGGCCAGCTAGAGCCTTTTAACAAGCCAGTTTGATGTAGTTGGTCATGAGAACCAACTTGGTATGACGATACATACATGAACAACATGGAATACAACTATATGAAAATCAATCAGTGAGTGAGTGAATGGAGCACAATCTGTTGATAGAGTGTGCCACTCATCTCATTGTTGCATACCATGTTAAATTTGGCAGAAATGAAATGTTCAATGCCATGCAAATGATTCCTCCACATAGGAGGTCTCATATCAGTTCTTACAGTGATGAGTGGCTCAATTCACAGAGCCAGCTAAGAAATTATATATTTTCATGTGACTCTTAAAAAGAAAAAGAAAGAAAACTTGCCTCAGTAATGGCCTCTTTGATACCAATACCCTTGAGTTACTCACTGAAAGCATAGAGGAAAATTTTATTTGGGACCAGATAAAAAGTCATAAGCTGATTTGGGTGTATGTCATTCATCAAACCATCTCATAATGCCTTGAGCTTGGCAGGCATTGAACACTTGACTAGGTTGACCTGTGGGTGGTTGGTGGTACGACCTAACATCTCTTGCTCTACCTTTGCAGCCATGATGACTTTTGTCCAATAGTCATTAAGCTGATGCTTGTATAGTCTGACCTCCTTGGGATCTTTACAAGCAAAATATTCAATGGCAGAAATGCCCTTGACCTTAGATTGAAAGAATTCCATGTATATCATTGTCCAATTGCTAAAATATTGTTTATCCAGAATCTTGTAGATTTCTGGTGGGATTTTTCTAGTAAGCTGGAATTAGAGATGCTTGTATTCTGCAACACAGAAAGTCAAGTTCTCCTCTGAGGAAAGCTCTTCTTGTGAATTATAGTTGAATTCCACAGATGCAGCCAAAAAGTTGAGAATTGAGATGGAGTGACTCATCAGATGAATCATTGCCTGCAAGTGATGAATATGTGAGCTAATATTGTTATTTAGAGTTTGGTCTAATGAGATGCTTACTCCACCAATAACAGGATATCAGGTTACAATGTTTTGAATGCTTAAATCAGCTCTTGTGTTGTTATGAGAGCAGAAATGCTCAAATTGGAACAAGTTAAACAGTTCTTTGAACATGGCTTGATCTCACAGGACTTGTCCTAGACCAGACTTTGCCAAACTGTTAATGCTAATAAGAGCAGAGTTGATATAGTTGACACATGCTTCTTTAGTTGGGATCTGAAGCAAGATGTTCATAATGGTATGCAATGAGTCGTTTTCAGTATCTTGGTATATCAGCAACATAGAGTTTGTTGCCAAGTGATGCTCTATTAGTGCATGGTTCTTGTGTTTTTGAACAAATTCTAATAAAACAGGTCAATATGATGAGCACAATCTGGCACCAAAATATGCTTGCTAATAGTGTACATACTGGGATCAATAAATCAAATAAGCCACATTCCTTCTTGAAGTAGAATGGTCTCAGCTTGGGCAATGACATTTTGATACCCATGTTCCATCTCTGCTGACATGCTCCTTTTCAGATGTTCTATAGCTTGTTTGTGATGGAGATAGGCTTGTTGGTAGTCAGAGTGTTCATGCATATAAGTAAAATGGTGGTTACCATTATATAATGTGCAGGTAGAGTTGGCAGCAGCAGTTGTCTATTGGACCATATTTGAGTATTATTCTATCTTGCCAGGCTCAAGTGAGTCTAGCTTGATGTCCTGTTGATAAACTCCTATGTCTATTGCATTTTGTACAATTTTGTTTTATAGACCATGCTCTTTGACACCACTGATAAATGTCTTTATAAAGGCAGGATCAATATTGTGCAAGTTGACTTTTTGACATTCCATAGTAGGACCACATCCCAGATCATTGTCATCTAGCACAATCATAAGACCATAACCTAGCATGGCCTCTTGAATTAGTTCTTGGATTTGATTGATAAGGAGTTGTATGGGCGTCTTTGCTGTTTCTTTGATTGTAGGCCTCTATATATCCTGTGAGTAGTCAGCTTTTCTAGATAAGATAATAGACTTGCATATTTCTTGGCCTAGCAAGAAGAAAGAAAATGAATAACTAGTAACCAACAGCATAATCTGTAGACAGATTGTGCCTAAAGACTTACCTCGCTTATGGTCTTTTTTGGTGTCTATGTAAATAAATAACATGTTGTTAAAATAAAATGACATAAGCTTACCACTTTGGTCTTGGCCTTTTCTTTTCCTTTAGGATCTGCCTTGGTCTTGGATGTTGTCTTGGTCAGTGTGATCTGCCAGTAGTTAGCTTATTGATTAGATGATATTGATGACATGTATACCTCTTCCTGCTCAGTGTTGTATTAGTCATTGCTTTTGTCTTGATGTTCATCTGTATCCATTGGTATATCGCTTTGATAATATTTATGAGCATAATTTGTTGACAGAGTGTGCCTAGCTTACCTCTGTCATGTTCATAGTGCTAGTAGTAGCAGTAGCAGCAGGTACTGTCTATATGAATTTAAAAATAGTAATAGTGAGTGATGAGCACAATCTGCTGACAGATTATGCCTGGCTTACCTGTGCAGTGTCCACCATCATTGGAATAATGTTGGTGGTAGCAGTAGATACAATCTATATGAATTTAAAAACAGTGAGTAACAACAGATTATATCTAGCTTACCTGTGTAGCATCTACTGTTATTGGGGTCATATCTGTAATACTACTAGCAAGTATAGTCTATATAAATAAATATTTCAATAAAATAGCAAGTGATGAGCATAATTTATTAACAGATTGTGCTCACAAGTGATGTAAAAAAAGAAAGAAAAAGACTTACAGAAATGTTAGGAGACTAAGTTACAAACAGTGATTAGTAATAAATAATGACAAACTAGTATATAAATCAATTTATAGTCATTTTGAGTTGTTTGGTATTGTTTTATTGAAAGCTAAAAGAGAAAGGTGATGGTAGAGGTTCAAGAAGTGACACAGCATAGCCATTCATGTTTCACTTCTTATATAGTACTCATTACATAATTTTTTCCCACCAGTTTTTTATTGTTATCTTTTTTACCTCGTCTTTTTTCTTTTCTGCAAGACATATCTAGATATGGGAGATGATTAATATGTATGTATAGCATACTTTATTGCCAGAGTGTGCACACTATATTACTACTGCTATCTTTATATTCTTTCTATCTCTGTGTACTATATGAATAAATAAATCAGATTACTATGTTTGTCCTTTTTTGGGAACATCTATTAGCCACTCTGTAAATAGTGTCAATTTTAGCCATGTATCTACCAGAGATTGCAATACCTTTTGTATACTCTGCTGTGTTGAGCAATCCTAGCTCATGTTGGGCCCTGAGCTGTTTAACTTGATGTTAAAGAGACTACTGGATACTGTGATGCTACATATTGCTGTTATCACTTTTATGATAATATGATGGAATATTTTCTATTTGTATCTCCTGAGATTGATGGTTTTTATCACATACTGAGTGTTACGATTTGATTGTATATGTACGGGACCCCTATTCTTTTTCCTAAACACCCCCCCAGTCCATCATTAGAACTGCTACCCTTGCACCGCCGGACCATCCACAACCACCATAACCACCCTCAGTCCCCGACCTACACCTATCCGGCAACCGTCTGTGTCTACCCCAACACCCGTCCACCTGGCACTTGTCTGTGCCTACCTGGCCTCCATCCCTGCCTCCCTGCCTAGCACAACCTGTCGACAGATTACGCTGACACTGCCACAGGTATCTCCCCATGACTCTGTCACATCTCCTTCGTTATTCCACCACATTCCATGGTGTCCTTCTCTTTGTCATTTCCACTTAGTCTTCGAACTCTAGATCCCCTTGCCTGATCCTTTATTATTGGCCTCGTGTCTCTTTTACTCATTGATCCTCTTTTGCTACTCATCCAATCCTTTCTTATTGGCCTCATGTCTCTCTTACTCATTGATCCTCTTTTGCCATTCGTCATCTGACTCACCTGATTCCCAAGCTTCATTTACCTTTGATTACTCTTTGTTTCTCTCTATTTGATCATACTGTGTATATAAACCCGCCTCATAGATACACTGTTTCCCCAGCTTAGATCTACTCAGCAATCTACATTGTTCTCTCCTCTACATGTCTTCGCTCAACACTTGACTGAGCGCTCTGCTCTTACCCTCATCTTCTTGCTAGCAAGTCGCTAGGCAAGATCCTCAACCTTGAACCTTTGTTGGCTAGTCGCCAGATGAACCCTTGACCCTGCTAGTTGCAGGCTATGTCCCTCACCCTCATCTCACTGTAGCTGCTTGCTGACAGTTCCTCTTGTCCTCGTGCTTTAAAGCCGAGTCCACACTTGATCTCTTGGGATCAAGTGTAACACTGAGTACTGTTGATTGATCTTATTTTTGATGACATCCTGTCCCAACCCCATTTGCAAACAAAGTGATATCATAGCAAAGGCAGCATTTTATCCTATAGAGATGAATATGATCAAGGATTGCTTGTTCATTGTTTATTCACTGTTTTGCTTTTCTTTCATGATTTTTTGGGTACCAGTATATATGAGATGGCAGATGTTCCATCATGACCTCCCCTTTTCTTTCCCTTAAATATGATCTAGCTTATCAAATGACTTGTCTATGGTACATATATCACTAGACAAACATGTGGATAGTCATTGCCTGTAACTGAAAGTGAATATAGTGATCATCACTTTACTGTTATTGTTACATTTTTCCTTTTTGTCCTTGCTTATCTTCACTTAGTCAATTGGACTTAGTGCCCTTGTCTGATTCTCTTTTATCAAACTCATAGTTCCTTGATTACTCACTGAGTTATTTCTCCCATTGGTCATCTTACTCATATGCTTACCGACCTCAATATGTACTTGTTTATCTCTATTGTTTCCCTGTTTACTGTTTAGTTCTATATAAACCTGCCTTGTAGATACCTTATCTTTCAGCTTAGACCTACTTGGCAATCTACATTGTTCTCTCTCCTCTGCGTTTCTCTGCTCAACACTTGACTGAGTGCTCTGCTCTTTACATCGTCTCCTTGTCAGTATTCTACCATCAAGGTCCTTGTCTTGAACACCACTGACTAGTTGTCAGTTGACCCTTGACCCTGCTAGGTTGCAGGCTATGTCACTTGTCCTTGTCTTGTTGCAGCCGTTAGCTGACAGTTCCCCTCATCCTTGATTCTTAGCTGAGTCCACGTTTGATCCTTCAGGATTAAGCATAATAAAAGGTCTAAGCTCTACAGTCGCAGTTAGCACTACCTAAACTGCCAACATTTCCTCCCATTGACCTCAACATCCTTTGTCGTTGCAACAACCCCAGTCACCACGAAACCCCTAACCCAGACAACAATCATTCTTCAACTCCCTTCTTGGACCTGCCCAAGAAACTGTTAAGAATGTATCTCTGGGGACAACTCTGGAACTCCGGAGTTTGAACAGGGCTTCAGCTTCACTGTATGTGGTGCACCTGGGCGAGGGTCAGAGTGACCTTGTTGCAAGCAATAAAGGTTGAGGGAGGATCAGAGGAGAGCCATTGAGGCTTAAGCAGAGGGTCAGAGAAGACTGGGGGAGTCTTAGTTGATATTTGAACTGAGGTATCTACAACATAATATGGAGTCTTATATACAGAGGGGGAGCACTGGTAAGAGAACCAGTAACTCAGAGCCAGAGGCAA
>JBBPMH010000437.1:0-26831 GCA_038090235.1 Pulveroboletus ravenelii
TAGAAGGATTCAAGCAGTTATCAAGGCAAAAGGAGGTCATACCAAGTACTAAATCATAAAGTCAAACAATTGTCCCAATGAGTGACTGTTTTGAAATAGCTGTCATTCAATCAGATCCTATCCAAATATTTTGCACTATAGACCAATTATATAGCCCAGAATGAGATCTTCATTTCATACACCAACATGTTAGGGTTAGGATTAGTTGTTATTGGGGAATATCACCATTAGTGCAAAACATACAAACATTGGGACAATTGTTTGAGCCACTGTATTTCTACCTTTTCCTCTTGTTTTTGGATTGTGTCTTCAAGCCTCCTGATCAGGTTTTCCTTAGTGGTGGTGTCAGTTGTGTTGCACTCAGTTGGTGGATTTGGGCAGTGGAGTAGGAGGGCTGCTATTGCTCTTAGCATTTCTTGATAGATCAGAGCTAGTGCTGCGGCACTGATGATGTATTCTAGGATTGTCAGTGCTAGTGATGTTAGGGCTCAGGCCTGGGCCTAAATTACATAATGCAGTGAGCTGGAGTGGACACCCCTGAGCTGTGACTTACCACATATATGGTAACAGCACCACAAGTTGTGGTGCATCTACCACAGTGATGATGATGATGAGGGTGAAGACATGCAACAGTGCACCCACCCCCACCACAATGATAATGAAGGTGCTATGGCAGTGTGCCCACCAAGGCAGCAACAACAACATGGGTGAGGGCATGCAATGGCGAACCCACCACCAACACAATAACAATGGGGGCACCACAGCAGTGCATCTGCCACACTGGCAATGATGACATGGGCAAGAGCATGCAACAGTGTATCTACCACCACAATGACAATGACGAGGGCACTGCAACAGTGTGTCCACCATGCTGGTGACAATGATATAGGCAAGAGCACAGCAGTGCACTCACCACAATGACAATGACATGGGCAAGGGCACTGCAACATACTGGCATACCCACCACTACAACAATGGTAATATGGGCAAGGGTATGCAATGGTGCACCCACCACCATAATGATGGTGACATGGGCAAGAGCACAGTGGGAGCAGGGCACCATAATGGTGTGTCCACAACACCAGCAATGACAACATGGGTGAGGATATGCAATGGTGCCCCCACCACCATAATAACAACAATGTGAGTGAGGGCATTGCAACAGTATGTCTGCCACACTGGTGACAGCAACATGGGTGAGAGCACAGCAGAAGCAGGGCACTGTGATGGTGCATCCACCACACCAGCAATGACAATGTGGGTGAGGGTACACAATGGCACACTCACTACCACCATCACAATAACATGGGTGAGGGCACCACAATAGTGTGTTTACCATACTGGTAATAACAATGTGGGTGAAGACATGCAATAGCACACCCACTACCACCATCACCATGACAGGGGTACTGAAATGGTATGTCCACCACAGCAGTGATAATGATAATAGAAAGGGCATGCAATGGTGCACCCACCACCACCACTACCACCACACAATGACAATGTGTGTCTACCACAGCAGCAATGACAATGAGGGTGGAGACATACAATGGCACACCCACCACCATCACAATGACAATGGGGCACCATGGTAATGTGTCCACCACAGTGATAATAAGGATAAGAGTAAGGGCACGCAAGGGCACACCCACTACCACCAAAAGCCCAGACCCAGGCCCAAGCCCAAGCCCTAACATCACTAGTCAGTGCTACTTATCTGGGATTTTCACCTTTTGCAGATGTGAGATATCCAAACCAGCCCAGAGTGACTCTGGCTGTGTCCAGACTTTGGAGCTGTGGGTGATTTCCTATTAAGGTAAAAATTTCAGCATCATCTACATACTCCATTGAAAATTAGCTTACCACATCTTTTTGACATGTTGGCAGCTCCTCACAGCAGGGGTCTGGAGCTGGACCTTCTTTAGGTTGCACTGCTGTGTGCCATGAGGTTATGTCTTCTGCTTTACTTCTTGTTCTTTGAGATCTTTGTGAAAACTTTTCTAGGGTCCTAGTAGAGGTGCCACATGGTACAAAAACAAGAAACTTCACTCTAAAGTTCAGACAGGGCTTCAGCTTCACTATATGTGGTGTGTCTTGTCACAAGTCTGGTGCCCTGAATTTACAAGGGGGTCAGGCAAGGGTCAGAGTGACCTTGCTGCAAGCAACAAAGGTTAAGGAATATCAGAGAAGAGCCATTGAGGCTCAAGCAGAGGGTCAGAGGAAAGCAGGAGAATCTTAGTCAATATTTGCACTAAAGTATCTAAAACAGAATACAGAGTCTTATTGTATATGGAGGAGGGAACACCAGTTTAGTCTAGTGATGTCATGGTAACTGATAGGACTGGAGTATAGGATTGGAGGGGGCTATGAGGGAGATGGGCAGTGTACAGAATAAGTAAGAAATGGAAACATAAGTACAGTAAGACAGAATGATCTAAGTACAAGTCCAGAGAATCAATAGTGCATGCTTGTCAAGAATGCACCAGAGTTCAAGAGAAACAGGTCTGGAGTTGGATCCAGAGGATGGAGTTATATGGGATATGACAGACTTGCTTTTTGATTTTGCTAGCTGGCATGCATATGCCAAGCTGCATATTCATACTACTGATATGCTCAAGTTGTTTGATAAGGTAGTCATTTCACTCAGAAGATCAATCTGGTATTTCATGAAGACTACTTGTGAGTTCTACCAGACATATGAGTTATCTCAAGAGACTTCTGTGTGGGGCTGTCAGACTACTGCACTTGCAGCAAAGACAGGGAATGCCCCTGTTACTGGACTCTAATGTAAGGAGCAAAAGCTCAACTTGATGACATACAAATTCCATGCTTTTAGTGACTACCCCAACATGATCTGTGAAATGGGCACTACAGATAACTATACAATACAACCAGTAAGTGATAAGTGTAATTTATTGGACCTGAAAGTATCCTATTTCCCTAGGAAGAGCTGCAGCACCAATGTATCAAGTAGTAATACCCTAGAACATTCAAGAATAAAAAAACCATGGTCAATTCATTGACTAAGCAAGAATCACATGCACATTACATCAACACATTAATAAAGGTGGTTTTAAATGACTTGAACCAAGCTCTTAACCCATGCTCAGAGCAACTATCTCATGTTTATACCTCATCATCTGACCACTACTATCTGGCAAAACAGTCCAGGGAGACTTTTGCCCTCACTGCATGGTTGCATGCACATAGTGGGGATCCTGCAATTTGTGTAAGTGATCAGTTGTGTAAGAGGTGCCTACTCAAGCTCACATCTGTGAAGAACTTTCATATTCAGCTCCAGAATCATCTGCTCAGATGACTATATGGTATACAGTATACAGAAGATGAACTCCAGTTCTCTGATGACAAACATGATTCTGTTGTGATTTCTGAAGACAAGATCCACCCACACAGGGTCTGCTGAATTAATTACACTATTTTTTTTTTTTAACCACATTTATTGTCCTTTGGGGCAGTGCCCCTTAGTAGACATTTATATGTGTTTGTGCATTTACATGCAGGGGTTCCTCTACACCTCTATTTGGATCAATTACACTATATATGACTTACTGTGAGAACAGGATAGTGTCATGGTCCATTCTCATCCAGATATCATGGTGCTTTCACAGGAAACAGATGAGAAACATCATCTATATTGGTATACCCATGTCATTATGATATTTCATGTCAATATCTGCTTCTACAGAAATGGGCAGGATGGTTCAGAGCTCCAGCAATTTGATGTCTTGTTTGTCTGCTAGTTTGGATGTAATACAAGCTTACCTGCTGGATTTGGTGCCTATCAGCTGCCAAAGGTCAGTTTCTTACCTGAGGATGATCCAGACACATTTGGGTTCCTTGATCTGACTGATGTGATCTGGGGTGTGTTAGATTTCCTTATTTGGTATATAGCTTATATAAGCATACCTTACATCACACCTATAGTTATCTTAGTTTACTTAGTGACTTACTGAGTATTCTACAGGGTGTCCATTTGATCCCTTCATACCAAAATGGTGTGACTAAGAACTTACTTGGGCCATCATTCATATGGAAAGAGGACAAGAATGACAAGGACTGGTATATTTTTGATGTAAACATGTAAGCATTCTATACTATGTCATTTTAGCTACTAATCTTCAAACAGATTTGTTAACCATGTGAAAATATGGAGGACAAGCCAGATGAACTGGGAGAATACCCAGGTAGGTGATGGAGGCAAGGAAGTTGATGACCAGTTGACACAGAGGAAGAAGAGGATGTAATGGTTGTTAATGATGGTGAAAAACTCAATGATGATATTCTCACTAAGAATACACTGTAGTTATGTAGAATACTCAGTAAGTCACTAAGTAGTACTAAGGTAACTATGGTGCAATGTAACCATCACTTATGTAAGCAGTAAATACCTAATATGGATATTTCCAACAAGTTACTGGTAACATCAATCATTACAGCTTGCAACACCTGGTGTTCCTTACTGTGACCAAAATCGCATATATCTATTTTCAGTAAAAGGGGTTATCCACATCATGCAGTATCAGGCTACATATCACCCAAGTGGCAGCAATAAGACAAATATCTACTGTAGTCAGTTATGGCCACAGTAGTCAGTCATGACCAAATACAAATAAACTATGCCCAGCCTGAGGTTGGTGCAGCATGCTCATATTTCTGCTAACAGAGGTCACTCATATCATGCAATAGTGATGTTCAAATAGGATATTATGGTGCTATTATCCTGTAATTATGTCACTATTATCTTGCTATGAAGGAGCTATGTTTTTTAACAAATGTTCCAACTCCACCAATGCCAAGGCTTAGCTGAGACACTTTCCCACCCTGACAAGTCACATGACAGCATTTCTGCAATAATACACTAAGTCTCACCATTCCACCCTCCCTCACTATGCCCTGAACATCAGAAAAAAAGAAGCTACTATAGAAAATTGATCAGATCAAGCTAAAGGTAGCAGAATGGCAGCTAAAATACTTACAGGACTGTGATATGGATGAGTCTGATGACTCCTCTGTATCCAAATATTTCATCATCTTGACTCCCAAAACCCTATCCCCCTTTTTTGACTCTGGCATGGAATCTGAAATGGCCTCAAGCAACTCTGAGTCAGATAATTCAGGTGAAAGGAAAGCTACACACTACAATTGCTTGTGTGATGTGATCCAAGCACTCTGTGATGAGGTGCATAGGGCATGTATCCTGAATCATGTTGCTATACCACAGACTCACACTTCCCAGCTTCACCTTCTTGATCACTTTGCAGATTTCTGGTCTTACCTTTTCCAAAAGAAAGTTCATGTGGATCCAGATGTTTTCAACTGTATACTGGAACAAATAAGCAATAGCCCAGTTTTTCAATCTAGCTCCAATCACTTACAACTTCTGGTTGCAATCCAACTTGCAATCTTCTTGAACTGGGCTGGGCATTATGGGAATGCAATATCTGTTGAAGATGTTGGTCAGTGGGCAGGGGTCAGTGTAGGGACAGTCATCAACTGCATCACTTGTGTGATGCTTGTGCTTCTAGGCAAGCATAATGACTTCCTTTGTGTTCCAGCAGCCAAATCTAAGAATGTAAGGTTAGCAGAAAATTTTGTACAGACCAAGACATGCATTGGATGGAAGTGAGGGGTTTTTGCTACCAATGGATCCACATTTAACTTGTTTGAGAAGCTGTCACATTACAGTGATATCTTCACTGACAGAAAGGATAATTATTCATTGAATTGTCAAGTAAGATTCACCTACTTTTTAACTGTGCTATTGTTGATTTGGGTGTGATAGCTTATTGTTATGGTGCACAACCTTTTCATTGTCAACTACAGTCTGGGCCATCCAGGGAGTGTCCATGACATATATACTTTTCAAGAAAACAGAGATTGCAAAGGATCTAGAAGCCCTTCTTCCAGAAGGACACTGGGTTTGGGCAGACAGTGCTTACCCTTCACAAATGTAGTGCATCATGCCATTTAAGGCAACTCAAAATATCCTGCTATCATGGGTGCAAAAGTTATATAATTGTCATCTCTCAAAGGTATATACCTTTACTTTTTTTGGGCGATACTGACAAACTGACCATTCATGTTTAGATCCATGTGCATGTCAAATATGCATTTACAGCCCTGAAGGGCTGATTCCAGTCATTATGGGAGCTTCAGGTTCACATCTGATTGAAGGAGAAGATTAAGTACACCATGCATTGGATACAATGCTGCTTGATCCTGTATAACATGGTCATCCAGTTTGAGAAGCTGCTTGGAAAGGAGTTATCAGTCACATGGGCACAACAAGAAAATCAGATACAAAGGAGGACAAATGATGATGATAACCTGGTACTCCATGTTCCTGTCAGCTCACCAGGTCAGATTTTCCCTGCAGACTGGATGAACTGCTTGTTTGAGGCACTTGGTGAGCCATATGTTGTGCAGACTGAAGAATAATCAGTGTTATACATATGTAACATGTAATTTGACATGAGAATACACACCAGTACAGAAGTGTGTGGTCCCAGGAAATGAAAGGGTGTACACTAATGTGTAAATTCAGAGTGACTACTGGTTCATTGGAAGAAAAAATAAACAAACAAACAGAAAATCAGATTCCAGCATCCAGAAATGTTTTATGGCAGCAAATCATGGTGGTGAGTTATGAGAGTGTGGGGAGAATGGTGGGAGTATAGAGAAAGGAGGTAAAGATATGTAAGAACCACCAGTGGGACCCAAGTGAGATATGTCGAGAGGATGGCCTGACAGATGTGCAGATGCAGGGTTGGGGAGGTATGAGATGGGCTGCTGCATGGGGTGCATGTTAGCCATCCCTCTAGCAGCCATTTGTTATATGGCACACATATCTGCTGGCAAACCCATCTGTTGCATCATGCATGCCCACTCTATCTGCTTGTTCAGCAAACCAATCTGTGCATTGAGTGCATACTCCTCCGTCTCCTTCACCTTGAGCTCTAGCATTTTGGGCTCATGCTCACACTGGTACTGAGCTTCAGCATTGGCCCCCTTGTTATTGAGTTCCTCCTTCTGGATCTCCAGTTCCTTCTTCTGGAGCAAGTAGTTGAGCCACATGGCTGTGCATAAGGAAGGCACTGGTGATCCCTCTAAGATCTCACTGGCCTTATCTAATTCCTGGATTCTAGTAGCAAGGTTTGAAGCGCCTTTGGAACCTGAGGCCAACATGAGTTTGGTTGACAACAAAGCACTATTTGACCAATGACTTCACCTAGTCATTACAGAGTCTGTTGAGCTTGGTGGGCAAGTATATGGGCCAGGCCTTGTAAATACACTATATCCTCTCATGCAGGTGCCTTGCCCTTGGACATAACCACCACACCAGCAAAGCCTGATGCTTGCTGGGATACTTAGTTAGTCTGAAATGCAATCAAATAACAGGTTCACATACCTTTGAGATAAACAGAGACATAACTGGCAATGCAAAAGTCTGTGAGTGGAAATCCATGGCCAAATCTGCAAAAATATCATTGCTGTCAGACAAGGACATCTCATTGTTGGCAGATGGAACATTGGCTGAGTGATCCTCTTCATCAACATTTATTTCTTCTTCATACAGTGCTCCCATATTTTCTTTTGCAGTAGTTATTGTTGCATGTGCCTTTTCAGGCCCATATTTGGGCAATAGTGCCACCTTACATAACAACAGCACACATTCCTTCTGACTACTTTCTATACCTTCTGGGCTACTGTTGTAGTCTCTAGACTACTCCTTCACATACTGCAACAAAAGGTTATGAGCCCCACCAGTGCTTAGTAGCGTAGTTACCAACTAGGAGTTTCCCCCATGGCATGGCCTGAAAAAGACAAGGTCTTGGAGCTTAGGTCAGATGGTGTGAATTAGTTGGTATGGCACAAGAAAGTCATTGGAGTGATTGAGGACTGTGGGCTGTGTGGATATCTCACCAGTACAGCCATAAGTGTGAAGCCTCAGCTTGAAACACTGGCATAGTTCATTATCACTTCAAGTTTGCCAGACTTGATTTGTTTTCAGCTTAAAACAGCCTATAGGATCTGGGCATACGTACCTCACAGGACATTTCAACAAGATGGAAGTAGCTATGAAAATGGCTACAGGAGGGTCTACAGTACTTGATAAGGCAGTGCATGTGGCTGTGCCAACACCAAGACAGTTCAGTGGCACCTGTCAGAGATGTGGTGAGATTGGTCATAAGGTACGAGACTGCCAAGAGGTTGAGGAACCAGGTTACTGGAAAGGTCATGCATGGAAATATGGTACAGACAATTCCCAGATGGTCGAGTCAGATGGTTAGAGGGGTCAAGATGATTGCAGCAAGGATACAGAGGTCCATTGTACATCAGTCATCCCCCAGAAACCAGAGAAACCTAGAAAGGCTAAGAAGGAACCCCTGGCAAGTGAGCACACTTGTGTTACAAATGGAGATGCACTGAATACAGTCAGCATGTCACTTGAGGGGAAGCAACAGGATCAATTGGTGACCAACAACACTGACAGCAATAGGTTGCAGCAGGATACCAGTAGCCCAAGTGGCAAGGTCAACAGATGAGGAAACACAACAGAGGACCCTGGGAACATGCTGGGTGATGACAAGTGTTATCCAAACATATCCACAGAGCTGCCTGATGCTGCTGTAAGTGTGGGAGTGGCTGATTGGGTCCAACAGGTCAAGTGACAGTATTGCTCCTTGAGTGCTGGGCTCAAGGGGAGGCAGGGAGAGTGTGTGAGCCACATCACTCAAGTCCCTGGCTGTGAAGTAGGTGAGATGGTCACAGATGAGACCAGCAACCTGGGTAGCAAAGCACATGTGTCAAATGACTTGGCCACATTCCCAGTTAGAGTTCTTATGGGTAATGGGGATAAGTGCTGATCTAATTTGAGGGAGCTGTGCCAAGTTGCTGGGTCTGGATGCAATAAAGCTGAGATGGGTGAGTGTGTCATGCCAGAAGGTCCAGGAGGCAGTAAGCACACTGCAGGTGATTCCTATGTTTGCCCAGGATATGTTGAAGCTGAAGAGAATATGCCATCTAGCACAGTAAACACATCACATCACATTGATGAGCTAAGAGATTGGTTAGACATCCAAGGCAAGTCACAAGGCATCTGGCACAACGGATTGCACTGGAGTGATAGCAATGGCAATAGACTTGGCACAGGGCACTACATGGACAGCAGTGGTGGTGGTGGTGATGATACCATCACACTGTGTGCTGATAAGGTGCCAGGACATCTTGATGAGCAAGCCAGGCCTATGGATGAGGTGAATGGTAAGGTGACTGCACTGGGTGGTTGTCACAGCAGCTGGGAGCATCTAGCAGGTGAAAATAGCAGTGGCTATGTTGAAATGGGCATGCTGTGTCCGGCTACTAGGCCAGAAGCCCTGCTGGGCAAGCTGGGTGAGTCAGGCAAGATGGTGGTCCAACAGGTCAAGGTCAAGGCACTACAGATGTTGCTGAGCACTGCTAAAGTTGAGCACATGAGGCTGAGCAGTGGTGCAGTAATTGTTGCCAAGATCACAAGTTCATGCTATGGAGCACAGATTGAAGGGGGGAGCACTGAAATGGGTCAGCATACCTCACATGTCAGCAATGACATACCTGAGGAACCCCCACCACTAGGGAGACTGCCCAATGACACCAGATGCATGCCAAATAGACCCTTGAGTGTCATATTTAAGAGAAAGTGGTTTGGGTGTGCGAGCTGTGACACTTAATGTGTCAGTGGTGAGGCACACAAGTCAGGAGCTCTAGGAGGCAGCAATGACACTGGTAATAGGCCAAGGGACCTGCAAAATGCACTGGAGCATGAGCACAGGCAATTAGAGCAGGCAGGTGGAGACAACATATGTACCTGTGGCAACTCCAGATGAGACAAGTAATGAGGGAGGTGAAGCACATGTGCCACAGGTGTTGACCATATTCCCAAGAGGCCCTACTGGTGATGGGAATGAGCACTGGGTCAACCCAAGTGCACTGTGTCAAGATAGTGGGCCTGGTGATTACCCTAGTGAATTGGGTGACTGGGCAAACAAGCTGGGAGCACTGATGGGCATTGAGAATACAGGGACCCAGCCATGGAGGCCATCTGACAATCCCATGAATAGATTGGTCAACCCCTCAAGCATCAAGCTCAAAGGGGAGAATGCTGACTGGCAGCTGAGTTGTGAGCTGTAGTGCACAAGTGGCGAGGTGGGTCAGCTAGGATCACTGGGACATGTCGAGGATGCTGATAGCATGCCAGAGATACTGTATAATGGGTCAGAATGGGCACACAAACAATTGGAGTGGTGGGCTGATACTCACCCTGGCACACTCCAGATAAGCTGGAAAGATTGCACAGTGACATGGCCATACAGGGCAGCTGTTATGATTCTCTCATTTCCTTTCCTTTCTCTGTTTTACCCTGACCCCCTATGCTTTATCTTTTCCCCTTTACCCTTGTTAATCATAAGGACTTACTTTCCTTGTCTGATTCTCTCATATTGAGTTCATGTTCCTAGTTTTACTCATCACTTGCATTCCACCATTTATTGCCTTACTCATGTGCTTCATAGCCATTGTATGATCTCAGTTGTCCCTGTCTCATACTATTTAGTTTCCCCTTCATATATAATCTGCCTCATAGGTATATCTATCCTTAGCTTAGATCTACTCAGCAATCCACTTTGTTCTCTCTCCTCAGTGTGTCTTCACTCAACACTCAATTGAGCACTCTGCTCATACCCTTGCCTCTCTGCTAGCTAGTTGCTAGGCAGAACCCTAAGTCTTGAACCTTCATCAGCTAATTTCCAGACAAATCCTTGACCCTGCAAGTAGCAGGCTACATCCCAATCCTTGTCACACAGTATCCTTTAGCTGATCATCTCCTTCATCCTTGACCTTCAGCCAAGTCCATGTTTGACCCTCCGGGATCAAGCATAATAGCAGCACCCATAGTGACCTAAGAGATCCAGAATGTGAGCATAATAGTGGTAGTGGCAATACTATCATGCTATGTCAGGTTGCTGGGCCTAGAGCCTTCCTGGGTGAGATGGTGATGTCAACAGACAAGGCCAGTGGTGAGGTAACTGCACCAGGCAGTTGCCACAGTAGCTAGGAGCATCAAGAGGGTGAAGACAACAGCAGCCATGTTGAAACAGGCACACTGCATCAGGTTGCTGGGCCAAGAGCCTTGCTGGGCAAGCTGGATGAGTCAGGAGACAGCAATGGCAATTGGAGCTGTGATAAGGACAGTGATGGTGTCTATTCAGATAAAGTATTGAGCTGGATGGGTGGTGCAATGAGCAGCACATGCTGTGACTCAAAATAAGTCAGAATGTGACTGCTAGCTAAGGATAAACAGTCAGGTCAGCACTGCTGGTGTGAAATGAAAGGGTTATATGCACCTGGACCATTCATACCACCCAGCTATCAGCCCCAGCATCCTATCATGCTGTCAAACCCTTTGCATCATCGAGGATGATTGAAATTGTCAACTAGAAGCATTAGTTGGGTTATCATGATAAAACTGACTTACCTTGTTATCTGGGTGCACTGGGACCAAATCAGACTGGACTATAGGGGATGCAGGTGTGATGCTGAATTGCATTTTGCATTGCTGACAGTGTTAGAGGTGATCAATAGTGATTGTGTGCAGAGAGAGATAAGTGTGGGGTTTAGCCAAGCCATGACTTCCATATCAGGATGAATGGGCCCACTGGACATCACTCAAGTGCAGGATTTCTGGGACACATGAATGCATCAATTCTCATTTGTTTTTATATGTTTTTCATTTGGAATAAAGCCTTTGCATTTGTTGCTGAAGAAGGTATTCATTTCAGTTTCATTCTTAGGTATTATTTACAAAGATGGCCACTATTGAGTGAGTGTGTTGTTACATGTGCCTTTTCAGGCCCATATTTGGGCTCTTACATAATAACAGCACACATTCCTTCTGACTACTTTCTATACCTTCTAGGCTACTGTTGTAGTCTCTAGACTACTCCTTCACATATTGCAATAAAAGTGGTAGCAGTATGACCAGCTTTAGATGAGATAATTTTGATGAGACTCTCAGCATGGTTGACATTTGGATCAGATAACACCAACTCACTATCAAATGAAGGAATTCCATGCCAGATGGTGTCAAGCTCCTGATAGTACAGAAATATGGAATGAACATCCTCTAAATAGTGTCATTAGCAATTACACTGAGACAGGAAGGGGGAGTACCAAGAAGGTTTTGTGCATCACCACTATTGCCCAGTATAATCCCCCCACCCATAATTTTGAATCACATATGATGTTTATGATACTTGGACTTGAGCCTAGATTGATGCAGAGATCAGTGTTGAATAAGAAAGAGAGTAATCACTTACACAGTCAAATGGTTGATGACTGAGGTTCCATATCTTGCAGGGTCAGCAGCATAGGAGGTGATATGATCAGGATCATGTTCAAAAATATGTTTTGTGATCACAGCTGCAACATCCTTCTTATTCTTTCCAGACAGCTTCTCTCCTGGTAACAACTTAGTGAGGGAGGCAGATGATGAGCAATCATGAAATAAAATATGCTAATCAGCAGCATGGGAAGTGATCCAAGCAACAAGCTAGTCAGTATGACTCCCTTCCCAAACAATATTTGCAACCAGCTTCTTTAAGGGCTCTGTAGCAGGTGGCCCAGGTTTCTGAATAAACTGGAGTGATTGCAGTACAGCTGGAGCCCTACCACCCCAAGTATGATGTTTTCTTTGAGCAGTGGGGGCACCACCCCAAGTTGGTGCCATCAGTATGGCCTAAATGAGAGGTAAAGGAAGGGAATTTTTTGAAGGTGATTGCCCTTGCCTGTTATCTCTGCCAGCCCCAATATTTGTAAGGGCTTGAAGCCTGGCAGAGCATCAAGGAGGGGGGCGGGTTATAGGCATTTTCTTTTCAAACCCAGACAGTTACGTCCAATAGTGATCACATTCTAGGCCAAAGTAATGGTCAAATAATAGTCTCATCATAGTCACATAATAGCCCCATAATTGCCACATAATATCCTACTCGAACATCACTAATGTCACAAACACAAAACTATGACACATAGTATACAACTCGAGTGGCTGCATTGAGAAGAACATATATGCTTAGTAGTTAACTTGGCATCAATGATATGCTTTCCATGGCAAATGTTTTCATGTGATAAGTGTATATGCTGTCACATCACTGCCCCGTGTCAGGATCACCTAGTGTTCCCAACACGTAAGCCTTATAAAGAATGATGCCAAAGTCTGTCTCCATTCTTTATTTGGCTTATTTATGCTATTTACTCAACACCAGCAATAAATAATGTCCCAAAGATCCTCGGCACTGCCAACATGGATATGTTGGGGCTGGATATCTCTGTTCTGCCCTTGCCATTGGACCATGTAGCCAAGCGGGCCTGAGCACAATCCTTCCCACACCCCTTCCCTTTATCTACATTGTACATCCACACTGCCACCTGCCCTGCTTGCTGTCCACACAGGTGGTGAGCGGCGAGCTCATCACCGCCGTCGTTCCTGGTGCTCTCATGGACGGGACAATGGTTCCACTTGTTTTTCTCCTCAACTACTTCGCATTGTGACGACATGGGACCATTCTCGTCCTCTGCATTCTACCACTCGTCATTGCCATCATTCCCTGGCGCTCTCGTGAGTGGGACAGCAGTTCCACTCACTTTTCCCCTCAACTACTTCGCATTGCAATGACATGGGGCCATTCTCGTCCTTTCCTCTTGTTGCCATCGGCATTCCCTGGTGCTCCTGTGGATGGGATGACTGCCCCACTCGCTTTCCTCCTCAACTATCTTATATTACAGTAACACAGGATTGTTCTCGTCCTCTCTGTTCTACCTCTTGTTGCCGCCGTCATTCCCTGGCACTCTCGGGACAGGATGACAGCTCCCGCTCACTTTTCCCTTGACAACTTCGCACTATAACAACACAGGGCCGTTGTCTCTGTCATTCTCGTCCTCTGTTCTATCTCTCGTTACCACCACTGTTCCCCACGCTCTTGGGATGAGATGACAGTTCCCACTTGCTTTTCCCTTGATGACTTCGCACTATGACAATGCAGGGCTGTTGTCTCTGTCATTCTTGTCCTCTGTTCTACCTCTCATTGCCATGACTGCTCGGTCTGTTTCGCATCACTCTCTGGCCTCATAACAGATGGGGATATCACTTCCCACGCATACCCATACTCATCTCTGTGGTAAGTGCTTGTGTCTGCAATGTGCTGTCCTCGTGTCCTGACAATTTTTGTTTGTTCTCTCTGTCTTCTCTTAGAGCTTTCTGATGTCATCTTCATTGTCTCATTGTGGTTCTTCCAGCTGCCATTCTGCGCTCTCAAAGCGTGTCAAATCCCATGGGTTCCATGGACCCATACGCGCAACGACTATCCTAACCGCTGCACCTCTTTTTCTATTGCCACTGCTCAAGCCTTATCTACTACACCGATGTGTTTGTGTTTGCGAAACTATTGATGTTCCTTACCAGCATGTCCAAGTCCATACCTGAGATGTCTGGAACAGTAGCTGGAGTGCCCATGGGCCTGTTGTTTGAAGAATTCACTGTTGTACTAGTGAATGGGGTATTTGTTGTAGCTGATGCTCCAGGTATGGGATAGGTGGTTGTTGTGCTAGGGGTAGTACCTGTTGTGCAATAATGAGAATGATGGCACTAGATTGATAATGTGTCTTACCAGACTCTGTCAGTGGGCAGTTGGTGCTATTCACACTGTTGGTATTGTTGACTATCATGCTATTTAACTGGTGCTGTTGTGCCTGGTTACCTGGCTTCCTGTGTGTGCCACCCTTATCGGAACAAGTGTGGTGGGTCGGCTCGACAATCTGACCGGTTGCCATCTGTGTGCGCTGTTCATCTTGTAATTTCACTAACTCCAATTGTGTGATGCTGTTCCAGTGTGTTTCACCTGAGTCCCACTTATGCAAGAGCTGCTCAAGCAGGGGGAGCAAGCTCGAAGCAGAACTGAGGTTGGCAAATAGAATGTTGTTTGGCCATCCAACAATGATGACAAGATATCGCGTAACAATGCGCTGGAAGTACGTTGACCATTGCATTCTAGCCTTTGGATCGTGGGTGATTATTTCCTCTTTATGCATAGATGAAATGAGATACTACTAGAGGTTAGAATGAACTACGTACTTAGTTTCTGATCAATAACTTTATGGATAGCACCACAGACTTGCAAAATGCGATCCTGGTGGTTTCACGCAGCACCTACAATAAGTTAACATTGAGCTATTATTTATGGGAATTGCAAAAAAATATACCTTTAACTCCTTGGATGGCAAAGCCCTTCATTTTTGAGACAAGAGCGACATTGTTAATGCCCATGACTGTCCCCAAGAATCCATTGACCCCGGGAGTCGCAAAGGAAACACCATCAAATGGGATGTCAGTAGTTCCACAGGCTGTGAAGAGGAGGGTCTCCATGCCTGTATGGCAGCGGAGACTATTTAGCTGGAATGAACTGCGTGTCAATCATCTTAACAGAAAGAAAGGAGAAAGAAAACCTTGTTTTTGACCCTGCCCAATATATGCGTAATGTCGTTGATCTGAGAGTGAGCACTGACGCAGTAACCCATCATCCTCGTGTGCTTATGTTCCTTAAATTCCTTGACAATGTTTTCTTTGTCGGCAGCTAACAATGCGAGGTACTCATGGTGGAATTTCTGCACCAGGCCAGAAAGAATGGCCTTGCCTATTTTCCCTGTCACTGAATGAAATCACAGGCTTGTTATTTCATATTGAAGTACGAAATATTTTACTTACTGGGTTCATGCTGTTCAAGAGACTTCTTCCAAAAGAATGCATTCCAGGCACTAGGCTTGTTGTGCTTCCATTTCAAAATGCTGTTGAGATAGAGGTCATGCTAAATGTATTGAACACTTTTGTGATGCTTGGAGGCAATGTTGACTACTGAGTTATTCACTGCCGACCACGCACTCTGAATGTCTTCATGAAGATAATGTGATCTCTCCCAACACTCGACAAGGAGCATTTCTCAGGCTTCCTTGCTGAGAATGACTTTTGGGTGCTGGTGAGTGGGTATCTGTGTATGCCAGGAAGGTGCATGCCCACCGTAATTCAGCTGTAGGACCATGTTAGCATGCACCAAGGCATGTCAAGTTCCGTATCTGCTTTTATATACTTCACACTGGCACTCTGTCAGGCAAAAACACTGAATATTCAATTAGTGTATAAAAGCAGGGACAGCGGGATCTACTACATGATGACAAACCAGATAACACCAAGCATGAAAAGTAAAGCCAGGATGCTGAAACCCTTGAGAACAGCTCCAAAAAATGAAGATTTCTGTAATGTAAGGGTTAGCATATATGAAAAATGAGTGATGACCCAACTGAATCACCTTGGCAGCGGTAACAGGATAATTGCAGGAACCCTGAACGTCCTTGACCAAAGCTTCAGCGAGCACAGCCACCTGGTTAGGGTGGAGGCCCCAGTCAGGGGAGCTGAGAATGCTCTCTCACTGACTGCTATGCACGGTACCAAGCAGAGAATGGAGCCGCAGTAGAATTTGATCTCCTAGTTCAAGGTGGTCAATAACAGTATCTGAAAGTGGCCCAATACTGATGAGTGGTGCAGAAATTTGTTTGTTGTGCGATGATGTGCCCACAGCAAAAAGTGACTCGGGATCCACTGGCTTTGCCTTCACCAACTGGAAGGCTTCTGCTAGGCAGCGGCAGCGAATTGTTGGGGGAGTCTGCACACTAGGTTGGGTAGGAGTGGAATCTTGCACAAGGTTCTCAACTTCACAAAGAACCTTTGACTTCAGACTTGTATGATGTTTCAGAGACACATTGAAGGTATTTTGTGGCAGCGCAGAGAATTGGAAGCAGGAACCCATAGCCTCAAGCGGAGGGGGAAGATGCTGAGGGCCAGTGGCTTTTATTGGATTGCCAGAAACTGTGTTAGCGTCAGCACATTATTTGAGCACAGAAGTACATTGAAACACTTACAACAATAGTTTGGCGCCTTGACCACCTCACAGCAGCAATGTTTAGTGAAGCAATGGAGGTGTGGAAGTGCAAACTCGTGGCAGAACACCTGTACCATACCAGCTATATCCCCACTGATTTGTTCTTGCTCGGCATGAAGCTCTCAGGGTGTGACATAGACATCAAGTGTAATTTTGTCGGGAGTGAGCGTCTGAGCAGCATAACTGCCGGAACAACGGATAAAAATCAACAATCCACCATCCAGGCGATCCTGGACCATGATCTAAGGTGAGAGTGAAAGTAAGTCAGCACACAAACAAGCCCGTGGACTTACTGTATCGAAGACATCCTTGAGAGACGCTTCAACCAGCTCATGCTTTGATTGTGCTGTTGCATCAGGTGAAGAAGGATTGAACCTGACAAACGAAGGGTGGAGACCACCAGGAATGCAAGTCTGATAGTGAGTCCTGTCTATATGTGCATCGTGTCTGAGGAGTGCACGGGCAACTGCTTGGCGCTCATTGTTGCTATAGCCCCAAGCTAGTCCAGACTTGAGGAAAGCTGCAAGATAGGCCATAGTGAACAAAGGTGGACCGGTGGTGACTGTCTCATTGTGAATTGGTGTCGACACCATAAGTTTTCATTGCAGTTGAAATGTATAGATGAGTACAGACTTGTGATAGACCAGTGACCCTGACTCAGGCATGTCAGTACAATGTCACTATGTACTGAGCTCACACTGAATCAATGATGACCCCACTAGGACACTAGGGCATCAGTACAACGTCGCTATATAATGAGCTGACTCGCTTGATCAATAACAACTCACCAGAACATGGCATTCCATTACTTGAATGACCAGTCATGATGCCATCGAATGGGACTTGGTGACCCTGTAAACTCTACCTCGATTGAGGTAGTAGTTGGAAGATGGACATGATGTTACAGCGTGTCAGTGGTGTTGTAACCATTAATCTTGCTCTTAATGTGCGTCGGCCTCGCGGCTTGCAAATGATGAGATGATAAGGCGACAAGGACATCATTAATATTATTTAATGTTGAATCAATCCACTTCTAGCACTTGGCTGCCAGTGCTTCAGTAGCTTTGGTGAGCAAGTTTCTGTGCAAGACATGTACTATACTGAAAACAGGATTACAACAAGACAGACTCAATCATCCCCAAGGTTGTACAAATAGTCAGCTATCATCTGTGCAAGTACCTCATTATCTTCACATTCTGCATCTATGAGGTCATCACTAGATACTGAGGTCGAAGATTCATCAGGTGCAGGAAGAATTTGAGAGCTAGGTTCTATGCAACAATGAGTATATCACCACTTAGTATACACTACCTACCATTGCAAAATGTGTCGTCACTGGGACTTTCAGAAGATGGCAACTATGATGTAGATGCAATCTTACGTCGACCAATTCCTTTTTGACCATTGTAGTCATCAAATGCTTCAATCTGGTTGAGACAGGTGGTGAGGAGTGAATTTATGCTACAGCGGTAGTGATGTCGTCATTCTAGCTCCTGACCAAGGGGAGGATTCGTTTGCATGAGCCATTCAACAGTTTCTTTCATGTCAAGCTCTTCGTCTTGAATGGTAGTGCACAGACGGCGGACTTCTACCTCAATACAAGTGACTTCCTCGTGAGCACATAGTAGTCTGAAATACTTCACTGTAGCTTTGCGGTGTGCAGGCTTGGCCCAACTCTCCTGATGTATATCAGTGTGCGATTGTTGCAGTAGGTCGAATTCACCAAGGATGCTATAATCGACAATGTTTTTCTATGTGATTTGAGGCCATGGAGGATCTAGTGCTTGTGCTCCCTTGTTATAACGATTGATCGCATTTCGGATGGCCTCAGAGTGACACTGAAGCCCCTTCAAAATTTGTTGCCATAGCTTATATTCTGATGAAGTCAGTTCTGATTGAGAGAGTAAAGTAGGTAGATCTTACCAGTACCTGACATGCTGAGTTTTTCAAGCTCAAATAGCTGCATGACTACTAAGCGTTCCAATTCATCAATGGCTGCACGATACTTGATGATGTGTGCTTCCCCCTTCCAACAGGTATACTCCAGGCTGCCAATCTCCCAATGATCTTCAGTGCCAACAAGCACTTGGATGTGGGCTACAAGGACTTTTGTATGCTGTAATTGCTGGTATGCTGAATCAAGTCAAACCTGTGCTTTCGTAAGGGCTGCCGACATGTCAGCAAAACTGCCAGGGTGGATACCTGTCAGTGCAGCATTTGCCGCTTCACGTGCTTGCTCCCACTTGACTCTAAAACCCATATATCAGTCATTATTGTTTACATGTTTACATAACAGTTGTAAACCACTTACTTCTTCTCAGCAAGCTCATCGAGAGCATGGACATACTAAATCTGCAGTTGATCCTGCACAGGAAGTTTCTTCAGACTGTTGAGATAGTGGCGCTTGTCCTCATAAAACTTTTGAAAATCACCATCTGTCAGGTTAAGTTGAGCCTTGAGAACATCCAGCTCAACAGATAAGGTGCGAATGGCTTCAGACACAGCACAATAGTGATTCCAAAGGAAGTTGCCTAGATTATGACATTAGAGTGACTTGTGGGCACTTTTCTGCTTATGTACCAAGTGAAGTATATTTATCCATATTCCAGAAATTGAAGTGTTGTGTAATGGCCTGGTTATGATGAAAAGCTGTAGCATGTCGCGTCCCCCTTGCAAGGTCATTTGATGCTGAGAAGACGTGTTCACATCCCTCACCCTCCATATTGCCAGTGCCGTGAACATAGAGTGGATGCCAGTCAAGCTGGCATTTGTGGTTGTGTGCATGGCCATGAAATGCACCTACCAGCAGTTGGATATTGAGGGAAGCAGCTTTCAGTCCAATAGCGCTGTTGGCAAGGGTCGTGGCAAACGTGCAACCAATGTTGTAATAAATTGCACCATGAGGTCCATAAGTTGAGAGTAGCTTGTCTATGATTGCAAGCAGATACTTCATCCTAGCAACAGGGTCAGCAGAGATAATTCAGGATAGTAGCTACAAATACGGACAGCTCACCACTCTGGACCATATCACATCCCAGGAGGATGAAGCGATGCTGGCAGGATGCAATAAAAATTCCAGATTGATCAAAAATGCTGAACATCTTCTTTTGCTGCTCAGGGCCTGCATTTCGCCAGCACATCATACACAGTGATTCAGTGGACTCTTCATCAACCCATTCATGAGTTGACCCATCAACCACCTCAGCCTGGATGCAACAGCATGTAAGCTTAACATAACTGTATTCAGCTGAGACACACCCAAGAATCCTGTACATTGCCTGCAAATTTGTCAACTTCATCAGCCAGGAGCCATAGATCCGACCACAGGAGGCACAAGTCTTCACGGGGTACACCTCCATAAGCTGTTGGGTTCCAGTGCTTCAAACTGTTGTTCCCATCAATAGAAACAAGCCAACTAAAGTCCAATGGGGGTTCATCTTGGAGCTTGTAGAAGCATGCAGGACACTCGTTCTCCAGCTGCCAGTTGGGCCTGTCCCATTTGAGCTCATACTTGAGCCGACAGTCCACACGGTTGATAATATCTAGATATATATCAAATGCATTCGAGAATTGAACCATCAAGTGATGGTGGTAAGGTACCTGACCAGAATGAGATCTTTTAAATTAATGCCACAGTATAACAACATAAACAGTGAAAATGGCACAAAGCTTTGACTTGCACCTGGATACTGAAACATGGACATGTACAATGTTGTTGACAGAAAATGGAAAGTGTATGTATGGAAATAGCGACATAAGGGTAAAGTGGAGAGCATCCAAGATAGCTGTGGCAAATTAAAGTCTCATTTGGATATGTGTGATGAGGGGACAAAACAAGGGACGTCCAGCATCGACCTAAGACAACCTGATTCAGAGACATAAGCTGAACATAAGAAATATGTGTTACCAAACATGTCAACCAACTCAACATCCGAAAGTGTGAAGACAGCATCTGCATTGTTGTCAGGTGCAGGTCCAGACGAAGAGATGGTGGGAATTTCATTACCAGGATTCTGCAAGCGGTATTCCAGATAGGCGTCAACCAGGTGGTCTATTTGTAAGGCCCACTGGCTAGTCTGAATTTCAACCCAATCAGACTGCAAACAAGAATCAGTATGCTGGCTAACATTCAGGTGAGCTAACATATTACCAACTGACAAACATAAATGCACTGACCACCAATAGCCTCAATCTCCTTGGCAAGACCAGCGAAAGCTTCATACTCACCACCCTCATGACTAATATCAAACACCTCTTCACCTGGAGGAGCAAGTGGAATATCGACATCTAAGTTGATGCTGCTGTCCACAAACATTTGGTCAGCTTGAGCTTGATCCTGAGACAAAAGGCCTATGAATTTATTAGATAGGAAGACAAACAAAGAGTAGAACCAACTTTGTACAGCGGCTCTACGCTTTGCCTGGAAGTCACTGAGACGCTCGTGCTGTTTTGCAGCGGTTAGGATAGTCGTTGCGCGTATGGGTCCATGGAACCCATGGGATTTGACATGCTTTGAGAGTGCAGAATGGCAGCTGGAAGAACCACGATGAGGCAATGAAGATGACATCAGGAAGCTCTAAGAGAAGACAGAGAGAACAAACAAAAATTGTCAGGACATGAGGGCAGCACATTGCAGACACAAGCACTTACCACAGAGATGAGTATGGGTGTGCATGGGAAATGATATTCCCATCCGTTATGAGGCCAGAGAGTGATGCGGAACAGACCAAGTGGTTGCAGTGACGAGAGGTAGAACAGAGGATGAGAACAACAGAGACAACAGCCCTGTGTTGTCATAGTGCAAAGTTGTCGAGGGAAAAGCAAGTGGGAACTGTCATCCCATCCCAAGAGCGCGGGGAATGGCGGTGGTAACAAGAGATAGAACAGAGGACGAGAATGACAGAGACAATGGCCCTGCATTGTCATAGTGTGAAGTTGTCAAGGGAAAAGTGAGTGGGAGCTGTTATCCCATCCCGAGAGTGCCGGGGAACGATGGTGGCAACAAGAGGTAGAACAGAGAGGACGAGAACAATCCTGCATTACCATAATACAAGGTAGTTGAGGAGGAAAGCGAGTGGGACAGTCATCCCGTCCACAGGAGTGCAAGGGAACACCGACAGTGACAAGAGGAAAGGACGAGAATGGCCCCGTGTCATCACAATATGAAGTAGTTGAGGGGAAAAGTGAGTGGAACCACCGTTCCACTCACGAGAGTGCCAGGGAATGATGGCGATGACGAGTGGTAGAATGCAGAGGATGAGAATGGTCCCACATCATCACAATGCGAAGTAGTCGAGGGGAAAAACAAGTGGAACCATTGTCCCATCCACAAGAGCGCCAGGAACAACGGCAGCAATGAGCTCGCCGGTCGCCACCTGTGCGGACAGCGAGCAGGGCAGGTGGCAGTGCAGACAGCAAGCGGGGCAGGTGGCAGTGTGGACAGCAAGCAGGGCAGGTGGCAGTGCAGACGTGTGATGTAGATGAAGGGAAGGGGCATGGGAAGGATTGCACTCAGGCCCACTCAGCTATTGTTACGCTTGATCCCAAAGGGTCGAAGCATGAACTCGGCTTTTAAGGAGCGAGGACAAGGGGGACTGTCTTAGCGAGCAGCTAAGGTGAGATGAGGACGAGGGACGTTGCCTGCGACTAGCAGGATCAAGGGGGTCGTTCGGCAGACAGCCAATGAGGAGTCTTGGTCGAGGATCTTGCCTAGCAGCTAGCTAGCAAGGAGACAAGGGTAAGAGCAGAGCGCTCAGTCAAGTGTTGAGCGAAGACACAGAGGAAGCAAGTGTATTGCTGAGTAGGTCTAAGTTAGGTTAACATGTAGACCTACGAGGGTTTTTATAGTACTTGGGAAATAACAAAGTAAGACAAGGACAACGAAGAAATAACAGAGATTGGTAAACAAGTGAGTAAGGCAACGAATAGCAAAAGGAACTCGATGACTAAGGGTAGAACTACGAGTCTGATACGAGAGAATCGGACAAGGAGGCTAATGTCCAATGACTAATGGTGAAGCGAAGCAGAAACAAGAAGAAGAAACTGAGCAAAACGTAACATTACCCTCCGTTTAAGGCGAGGAGACACCGTCGACTTCCTAAAATTCCCGGTAGCTATACCCCGGGGAGCCTGTCATGTTGCTATAGGCTTCGGCCGTAAATGGGTCATCGTCGGGAGAGTCCACACGAGGGGGAGGGATAGGGAGGGGACTCCCAGAACGCCTACGAGGGCGTGCACGAAAAGGTTGTTGGCGGCGAAGTCTGCGGGGAGGGGGTGATGGTGCTGGTGGGGACAGGGGAAGCATTTGGCGGCGGGAGCGGTTGGATGATGAAAAGGAGGAGGACCCTCCAGAAGGGCGATGTGGGGAATGGACGGTGGAGAGGTCAACTCGCAGTGGAGTTCGTTGGGGAACCCCAGCACAGTGGTGTACCATGGCACATTGATATTGTGCGTGTCCAGGGGCCCAGGTGTGACAAACGGGGCATTCGTATAGTTTGCAGTTGACTCGGATGTGTCCGAGTCGGCAGCAGTGGAAACATGCTTGCCCGTAGAGGGGATGGGACGATGGAAGGGGCCACGGATGTTGTCCCCAATATGAGAGTTCTTCCCATTCTAGAGTTGTTTCTTCTTCAGGGGTAAGGGGGACGAGGGAAGGTGAGGGGTTGTCAGTGTGTTCTAGGTCGTCGAAATGGGTGGTGATGGAGCGACGATAGCGGGGGCGGTTGTTTTTGGCCTTCTCGGCGAGGTAGCGATCTAGGTCAGCCATGTACTTTCCTAACCTCATTTGGTATCCGATTGACCCAAGATGTCCACGGAGGACGGCGCGGATCGATCGTAGACGATGTTTGGCCACGATGAGGTCTGAGTGGGAGTGAAGGGAGTCGATTAACAGATCGAGGTGACAGACCTCTAAAAAGGCGTCGACTAGAGAAGCCAAGGGGGAGCCGGGGGAGAGGTCGTTGTCCATTGGGAGGGCGAGACAAGGGTCGGCGACGTGAGTCATGAGGAGGGTATGATATTCCTCGTCGGGGAGGTCATTCCGGAGGCATTGAGCGTAGATGGGGACGTCTGGGGGTTGGATCCCGTCATCATGGCTGTGATGGAGAATACGCCACTCGCTGATGGTAGGGTGAGGGGTGCCAGGACGGGCGGGGGAGTCAATGGGTGAGGATAACATTACGGAGGAGGGGGAGGTTGGTCCAGTTGTTGGAGAACCCAATTGAACAAGATAAACAGGAGCTCGAACGCTCTCTGTTGACTCCTGAACAGGTGGAACATTTGTACGAGCAGGCGTTCTTGCTCTAGGAGGATCCAAAGCAACCTGGGGGTTAGGGGAGGGTACTCGGTGAGAGGAGCGAGAGGAGGCATCGGAGGTGGACATGTAGTTGATTGAATGGGAGACAGGATGGGGGAAGAACTTTGGGTGGAGGCGTTTATATGCGTTCAGAATGAACGGAGCGTTATTCATTTCTGACTCCGAAACCCAAGAGTCTTCTTCTGCTGAGTAACCTTTCCATCGGACGAGGTATTTCTGATGGGATGGAGTTCCGCGATGCCGTACGATTTTCTCGACTTCGTATTCCTCTTCTCCCTCAATTAGGTCAGGTGGTGGAGCGGGAAAGTTCCGTCCGTGTACGTCGTTTTCGCGATAGGATGATAAGAGGGAGGCATGGAACACGGGGTGAATTTTCCATGTGGAGGGGAGTCGGAGTTCATAGGAGATTGGTGATAAGACTCTTGTGATAACGAAGGGTCCTTCTCGTTTCGAGGCGAATTTAGGGCTGGTGAGGGAACATTTTAAGTTCCGGGCTTCTAACCACACCTTATCTCCTCGTTTCCATGGGGTGAAGCCTCGTGTGTTCCTTGATTTCATTACTTGGCGGGCTAATTTGTGTGCTGCCAGGGCTTCGTTTCTCATATGTGATAAGGCTTTGAGTCAAGATTCGACGGCGGGGAGGTTTGTTTCAGAGATAATTGTGGGGAGGGGTTTTGGCTCGTATCCCATCATGAGATAGAATGGCGATTGGCCAGTGACTGAGTGGGGGCGGTGGTTATGAGCAAACTCTGCCATAGGAATGTGTTCGGCCCAACTCGTTGGGTTATCATGGCAAAAGATCCGGAGGTACGTTTCGACTCCCTGGTTGACCCTTTTGGTTTCCCCGTCGGTTTGGGGGTGGTAGGTGGTAGAGAGGGCCAGGGAGTATCTGAGGAGGGATGCTAATGCTTTGGCGAATTCTGAGGTGAATTGGGGGCCTCGGTCAGATATGATCTTGTCATAAAGTCCAAATCTGGAGTATACTTTGTGGAAAAAAAGATGGGTGATTCCTTTGGTGGTGACGGATTTCTTAGTTGGGCACAAAATTACCCCCTTTGTAAGTCCATGGTCGACCACGACCAGAAGACTGTCAAAGCCATCGGACAGGGGAAGGTCCGTGATTAGATCACAGGACAGTTGCTGGAAGGGGCGGGTACAGGAGGAGGGGATAGGGGTCAAGAGAGTGACCGTAGGATGCATATTGACTTTGTTTTGCTAGCAGAGGGCACAACCTTGAATGTAGTTACGGACAAAGGAGGCCAGGCCGGGCCACCAGTAGTCACGAGAAACAAGTTGACGGGTTTTAAGAAAACCAGGGTGGCCGGCAGAGGGGTGGTCATGGCAGGCGGATACGGCGGCATGACGATGGGAGTCAGGTAGGTAGACACGGTTGCGGTAGGTGAGAATGCCAGTGTCGAACTTCCAATCCGAGAGACGAGAGTGGAATTGTGAAGGAACCGTTCCTTCAAGGGCATGTAGTGTGTTAAGTACGAGGGGGTCGGCAGCAGACGAGGCGACGACTTTCTCAGAAAGATCTGTGTCGATCAAGTTTATGAAGAGGTTGGCCGGAAGGAGAGTAACGTCCAAATTATTGTCATTGTCATCCCTGGCGTGATCTGGTCGACGGGAGAGAGCATCGGGAGCAGCTAGGGAGGAACCTGGGACATGGGTGAAGTGGAGATCAAAGTCGGCCAGGTCGAGGAGCCAGCGGGCTTGTCGTCGATTGAGTTTGTGTGGCTCCCGGAAGTAGGTGAGGTTTTTGTGGTCAGTTAGGACATCCACTGGGAATGCCGAGCCATGTAAATGGTGATGCCAGACTTTGAGCGCGCGGATGACGGCGAGGAGCTCTCGGTCGTATATGTCGTAGTTCCTTTCAGCGGGGGAGAGGGATTGGGAGAGGTAGGCGCAAGGTTTGAGATCGCCATTGCTATCCGGCTGAAGGAGGATTCCCCCGGTAGCCCACTTGGAAGTGTCAGTGGAGATGGCGAAGGGTCGAGTGGGGTCGGGTAGCTGGAGAACGGGTTTGGCGAGAAAGGCGTTTTTTAATGCCTGGAAGGCGGTTTCGCAGGAGGTTGACCAGTCCCAAGGATGGTCCTTTTTGGTGAGGTCGAGGAGGGGTTGGGCGATGGTGGAATAATCCGGGACGAATCGTTGATAGAAATTGGCAAAGCCAAGGAAAGATTGGACGTCCCTGACTTTGGTGGGAGTCGGCCAGTCCGCAATTCATTTGGTGAAGACTTTTGCACCTTGCAGGCGGTCTACGAGATCTGAGATAAGCGGTAGGGGGTAGGTATCATGAACTGTGTGTTGGTTCAGATATCGGTAGTCTTGGCAGGGATGAAGTTTCCCGTCTTTCTTTTTGACAAAGAAGAAAGGGGATGATTGGGGTGACTTTGACGGGCGGATTTTTCCCGAACGGAGGTTTTCTTCCAGGAATTCCTCCGTAGCTTTCTTTTCTTCCTCGGTAAGAGAGT